>WEDG01005027.1:0-16056 GCA_017591395.1 Schistocephalus solidus | reverse complement strand
TCAGAATAGATGGAGGTAATTTTGGTTTTGAAGCAAGTACTTGCGTTTGTGTGTAGAAATAGTTTTATTGAATGGGCAACTCGGCCACGGTAAGAATAGGTGGAAATAAGTAAGGTTTTCAAGTTACTACTTAAGTTTGTGTGTAGAAATGGTGCATGGAAGAATCTTCCCAGCAACGGTCAGGATAGGTGGAGGTGAGTTAAGTTCTTTATTTAATACTTGAGTTCGTGGGTAGATATGGTGTATTAAAGAAGCTACTCAGCCAAGGTCAGAATAGGTGGAGGTTATTTAGGTGTTGAAGTTAATACTTGAGTTCTGAATTTAGTACTTGCATTTGTGTATAGAAATGGTGTATTGAAGAGGCTTCTGGGCCACGGTTAGAATAGGTGGAAATAAGTTAGGTTCTAAAGTAACAACGTAATTTTCTGTGTAGAAATGGTTTATGGAAGAATCTTCTCAGCAGCGGTCAGAATAGGTGGAGGTTAGTTAGGTTCTGAATTGAATACTTGAGTTTGTGGGCTAAAATGGTGTATTGAAGAAGCTTCTCAGCAACGGTTAGAATAGGTGGATGTTAGTTAGGTTCTGAAGTTAATGCTTACTTTTGTGTGTTGAAATGTTGCATGGAAGATGCTTCTCCGCCACGGTCAGAAAGGGTGAAGTTTAGTTAGGTTCCGATGTTACTACTTGAGTTTGTTTGAAGAAATGGTGCATGGAAGAATCTTCTCATCCACGGTCAGAATAGGTGGAGATGAGTTAGGTTCTGAATTAATTACTTGAGTTTGTGGGTAAAAATGGTGTATTTAGGAAGCTTTTTAGCCACGGTTAGTTTAGGGGGCGGTTGGTTTGGTTCTGAAGTGACTTCGGGAGATTGCGTGTAGAAATGTTATTTTGACGAAGCTTCTGAGCCACGGAGATAATAGTTGGAGGTAAGATATGTTCTGAAGTTAATGCTTGCTTTTGTGTGTAGAAATGGTGCATGGAAGAATTTTCTCAGCCACGGTCTGATTAGGTGGAGATAAGTTAGGTTTTGAATTAAAAACTTGAGTTTGTGGGTAGAAATTGTGTATTGAGGAAGCTTCTTAGCCACGGTTAGTCTAGGGGGTTGTTAGTTATGTTCTGAAGTAACTACGGGAAATTGCGTGTAGAAATGTTATTTTGAAGAAGCTTCTGAGCCACGGTCATAATAGTTGGAGGTAAGTTATGTTCTGAAGTTAATGCTTGCTTTTGTGTGTACAAATGGTGCATGGAAGAAGCTGCTTAGTTAAGGTCAGAATAGATGGAGGTTAGTTAGGTTCTGAAGTTAATACTTGCGTTTGTGTGTAGAAATGGTGTATTGAAGAAGCTTCTCATCCACGGTCAGAATAGATGGAGGTAATTTTGATTGTGAAGTTAGTACTTGCGTTTGTGTGTAGAAATGGTGTTGTGAAGAGGCAACTCGGCCATGGTTAGAATAGGTGGATGTTAGTTAGGTTTTCAAGTTACTACATAAGTTTGTGTGTAGAAATGGTGCATGGAAGAATCTTCCCAGCCACGGTCCGGATAGGTGGAGGTGAGTTAATTCTGAATTTAATTCTTGAGTTTGTGAGTAGATATGGTGTATTGAAGAAGCTACTCAGCCACGGTCAGAATAGGTGGATGTTATTTAGGTAATGAAGTTAATACTTGAGTTTGTGTGAAGAAATGGTGTACTGAAGTGGCTTCTCAGCCACGGTCAGAATAGGTGGAGGTAGGTAAGGTTCTCTAGTTAATACTTGAGTTTGTGTGTAGAAATGGTGCATGGAAGAAGCTTCTCAGTCACGGTCAGAAAAGGTGGAGGTAAATTATGTTCTGAAGTTACTACTTCAGGTTATGTGTAGAAATGGTGTATTGCAGAAGCTTCTCAGCCACGGTTAGAATAGGTGGAGGGTAGTTATGTTTTAAGTTACTACTTAAGTTTGTGTGTAGAAATGGTGTATTGAAGAAGCTTCTCAGCAGCAATCAGAATAGGAGGAGGTTATTTAGGTTCTGAAGTTAGTACTTAGTTTGTGTGTAGAAGTGGTGTATTGAAGAGGCTCCTTGGCCAAGGTAACAATAGGTGGAGGAAAGATAGGTTCTGAAGTTATTCCTTTATATTGTGTGTAGAAATGGTGCATGGAAGAATCTTCCCAGCCACGGTCAGAATAGGTGGAGGTTATTAAGGTTCTGAATTAAAAACTTGAGTTTGTGGGAAGAAATGGTGTATTGAGAAAGCTTCTTAGCCACGGTTAGTCTAGGGAGCGGTTAGTTAGGTTCTTAAATAACTACGGGAAATTGTGTGTAGAAAAGTTATTTTGAAGAAGCTTCTGAGCCACGGTCATAATAGTTGGAGGTAAGTTATGTTCTGAAATTAATGCTTGCTTTTGTGTGTACCAATGGTGCATGGAAGAAGCTTCTCATTTAAGGTCAGAATAGATGGAGGTTAGTTAGGTTCTGAAGTAAATGCTTGCGTTTGTGTGTAGAAATGTTGTATTGAAGAAGCTTCTCATCCACGGTCAGAAAAGATGGAGGTAATTTTGGTTTTGAAGTAAGTACTTTCGTTTGTGTGTAGAAATGGTGAATTGAATGGGCAACTCGGCCACGGTAAGAATAGGTGGAAATAAGTTAGGTTTTCAAGTTACTACTTAAGTTTGTGTGTAGAAATGGTGCATGGAAGAATCTTCCCAGCAACGGTCAGGATAGGTGGAGGTGAGTTAAGTTCTTTATTTAATACTTGAGTTCGTGGGTAGATATGGTGTATTAAAGAAGCTTCTCAGCCACGGTCAGAATAGGTGGAGGTTATTTAGGTGTTGAAGTTAATACTTGAGTTCTGAATTTAGTACTTGCATTTGTGTATAGAAATGGTGTATTGAAGAGGCTTCTCGGCCCCGGCTAGAATAGGTGGAGATAAGTAAGGTTCTGAAGTCACAACGAAGGTTTGTGTGTAGAAATGGTTTATGGAAGAATCTTCTCAGCAGCGGTCAGAATAGGTGGAGGTTAGTTAGGTTCTGAATTGAATACTTGAGTTTGTGGGCTGAAATGGTGTATTGAATAAGCTTCTTAGCAACGGTGAGAATAGGTGGATCTAAGTTAGGTTCTGAAGTTTATGCTTGCTTTGTGTGTAGAAATGTTGCATGGAAGATGCTCCTCCGCCACGGTCAGAAAAGGTGAAATTTAGTTAGGTTCCGAAGTTACTATTTGAGTTTGTGTGTAGAAATGGTGCATGGAAGAATCTTTTCAGCCACGGTCAGAATAGGTGGAGATTAGTTAGGTTCTGAATTAAATACTTGAGTTTGTGGGTAGAAATGGTGTATTGAGGAAGCTTCTTAGCCACGGTTAGTTTAGGGGGCGGTTAGTTTGGTTCTGAAGTGACTTCGGGAGATTGCGTGTAGAAATGTTATTTTGAAGAAGCTTCTGAGCCACGGTCTTAATAGTTGGAGTTAAGTTATGCAATGAAGTTAATGCTTGCTTTTGTGTGTAGAAAATGTTGCATGGAAGAATCTTCTCAGTCACGGTCAGAATAGGTGGAGATAAGTTAGGTTCTGAATTAAAAAGTTGAGTTTGTGGGGAGAAATGGTGAATTGAGGAAACTTCTTAGCCAAGGTTAGTCTTGGGCTCGGTTAGTTAGGTTCTGTAGTTACTACGGGAAATTGCGTGTAGAAATGTTATTTTATAGAAGCTTCTGAGCCACCCTCATAATAGTTGGAGGCTACTATTAATAAAAACTTATTCACGTGCAATTCACCGTCAATGCACCACCTGGTGAGAATGGTGGACCACGTCGAAAACGACGGTCGAACTACCGTGCGTGGCGGCAGGTCGTGTGAGCTCTAACACACGGCAGTGGTGATGATAATAGTGTAAGGTCGCCTGATGGATGCCAATGCCGGTGGTGTGGTGGATGAAAGGTACTGCTTCCTTATCTCTATTTTTCCTGACCTCGGATCACTATCAGTCGTGATTATCCGCTGAACTTAAGCATATAACTAAGCGGAGGAAAAGAAACAAACCAGGATTCCCCAGTAACGGCGAGTGAAGAGGGGAATACAGCCCGCACCGAAACTTGCGGTAGGTTAAATGCTAGGAAATGTGGTGTTTGGGTCAGCTCTCGGGATTGCGACTCAACTCGTAGTTCAGCATTGATTTTGGTACACTGGATTTGGCCCAGAGAGGGTGAAGTCCCGTGTGAGTGGAGAATCAAACATGTGAGGCATTTGACCAGGTCAACAATGGAGTTGGGTTGTTTGAGAATGCAGCCTAAAGTGGATGGTTTACTCCATCCAAGGCTAAATATTAGCCCGAGTCCGATAGTGAACAAGTACCGTGAGGGAAAGTTGAAAAGTAATTTGAAGAGAGAGAAAACAGTACGTGAAACAGCATAGAGGTAAAGCGGGTTGGCGACAAGCTGCAAGCCTAGAGGATTCAGTTTGGTCTGTGTGTTTGCCTGTCTGGCGCGTCTGTCGGACGGACAGTCCACTGCGAAAAGGTTGGCTTGGTCTTCCCTCGGAGGACAGGGATTAGTGTTCCGGAGGTTGCCGAAGCTGGCTGTTTTGTCTGTCTGCGCAAAATAATCTGAATAGACCGGCTAAAAGCACTTCCTCTATCTAGTGAGCACCACGACTTGTGTTACTGCCAATTTGCCTTTGTCCAATAGAGTTTGGCTGGTGGTTGCTCTGGGGGTCGTCGGCAGAGGTTCTATCATCACATAAAAATGTTTTCGTGAGTGGCATGTGCAGGCATTCTCGCATGCACGCGTAATCAAGCACTGGTCATCAATATCTCTGTCTGTCGGTTGAGTATTTTATGCTTTCTGCAGTCGCCAGCAGATGTTTTGGTGGACTAAAGGTGGTATAAAATAACGTTGCGGGGCACAAGGGTTAACAGTCTTAAGTTTCTGGCTCATCAATAAACTGCATGTTAACCTTAAGTGTTGGTGTGGGCTGCCATAGGCTATGTCTGATCGTCGTGTTGCCTGCGCAAAGTGAGCCGGCGCTGGTCTTCTGTTGGGTGGTCTTACATGCGGTACCTCCTGTACAGAGTCAGCCAGGAACAAACAGTTTGTGGTGTTGTTGTAGACGAGCTATCCGACCCGTCTTGAAACACGGGCCAAGACCTTTATCGTGCACGCGAGCAATTATTAAAACTGCTTCTGCTGAAGTGACAGCGCTGCTTCCGTTGTGTGCGTGTGTGAGCTCGTAGCCCGCGCACACACACAAACAGGCACACAACGGAATCTGCGGCGTCAACCCAGCAGCAGCAGTTGCATCCAAAGTCCAGCTAGCCAACTTGACAGCCGCAGGCTGTGCAGACACGTTTCTTTGCCCAGCTTGTCTGACTCGGCCTCAGAGAAAATAATTTTTACGAGGTTACGGATCAAATATGCGGACTTCCCTTACCTACATTATAATATTGTCAGAGGCTGTTCACATTCGAGACCTGATGCGGATATGTGTACGGCCTGCCATGCAAATAATTATGCCTCCCTTACATTTTCAAGGACCGACCAGAGTTTTACAGACACCACAAGAGGGGTGGTGTTTTTACGAAGCGATACCTATATCTCCGGACAACGCGTTTTTAGTGGTGGTGAGCGCTCCTTACAAAGAAAAGAAAACTCTTCCGGGAACTCAAGCCGATGTCTTCGAGTTCGGTTGCGTTACCGCGCTTAGCAGCGCCGCGACACGGAACACAGCTGCACACGCCAAAAAAGCGTGCACACTGACGGCCCAGCCAAACGCTTACCTATCTCCGTTGGCGGGGTCGGGATATTAACCTGATCCTTTTGCACCGGTGGGCTGCCGAATGCACGCTCGCGCACACTCTACACGCAGACAGAAGTATGATGCAAGGCAACCCACGTCTCTCTACTGAGACACCGGATCGCTAAGGACTGCCTGACTCATGGCCAACTGCTGTTCCCTTAGAACACTTCTCCAACCTGGCCTTCAAGTTTCTCACTTGAAATTTTGCTTCCAGCACCAAGATCTGTACCCCCGCCATTTCCACCCAGACTCTTGTCCAAGGCTTCCACGCTCACCACTGCGACCATCCTAATTGAAACCGCTTCCTTGCCTGGATCATGACTTCGCAAAGACGGCGACCGATTGTTGCTTTCACCCAACCGGCCATGTGCTGCTCACATCACCAAAAACATAACAAGTGATCCAGCTTACGTTGATGGCCCGGTATAGGTCCAACGCTCCGGCCTTATCCATTTTCAGGGGCTGGTCAATTCGGCGGGTGAGTTGTTACACTCCTTAGCGGATGCCGACTTCCATGGCCACCGTCCTGCTGTCTATATTAACCAACACCTTTTGTGGTATCTCATGAGCGTCAGCGTTAGGCACATAACCGGGCGTTTGGTTCATCCCACAGCACCAGTTCTGCTTACCAAAAATTGGCTCATTTGGCTTTCGCTAATTCAGCGTACGACTCCTCTTAAGCGAGCCGGGAATCTCACCAATTTAAAGTTAAATAAAGTTTGAGCTCGTTTTCAAAACCCAGACCCTCAAGTCATTCTTTTTACTGGAAAAAACAGATCTTGTGAATGAGTGCCAGATATCTTGTGGGAATCTTTGGAGAGAACCAGATATATGATGATTGATAAGTCTTTCGCCCCTTTACTCAAGTTTGACGACCGCTTTGCACGTCAGAATTGCAGCACACCTCCACCAAAGTTTCCTCTGGCTTCAAACTACGTAACATAGTTCAACAACGTTCGGGTCTTATCGTGCGCGCTCCTGCTCCTTCTCGATGACGCGCTGGCCCCAACGCAGACCACAGAACGAAGACTTCGTCATGGGACAGGCCGGTTATTTTGACCACTGCTCTTCTGCCTGGTGCTGTGCGCGCAAGGAGAGGTGCGAGATACAGTGGCATCACACCACATCCCGAGAACAATTCGAGACTTCACTTTCACTGAACCTTTGTGTTTCGTGTGACGCATTGACTCGTGTGCATGATTAACTCCTTAATCAACGTTTCAAGAAGGTTTCGGGTGGCTCGTCTTCCACAACATCACAGACTAATTGGCCCACGCTGACTCGAACAGAAGGCACCGCAAGTAAGACTAACCAACACCAGACCACAACCAGACCCGCTTTGCCTAGGCAACATGACGATCAGACCCAGCAATTAGCAGCCCACACAAACACCCAACGTTCACATGCAGTGTGTGGACGAGCCAGAAACTAAATAACGACAACCCTCGGGCCCCGCATTGTTATTCATAACACCGTAGCCCACAAGGAAATCTGCCGGCGTCTGCAAAAACAGAAAATACACAACCGAAACACAGACCAATTGATGACCAGTGCTCGATAACACGTGTGCATGCGAGAATGCCTACACGCGCCACTCACTAAAATAGCCTGTGATGATCGAACCTCAGCCGACGACCCCATGGCCGCCACCGACCCTAAAAGATTTGAAAATGGCAGATTGGCAGTTCCGACAGTTGTGGTGCTCACCCGATAGAGGAAGTGCATTGGCCGGTCTATCCACATAATATGCGCACACATACAAAACTGCCGGCTCCGGCAACCTGCCGGAACACCAATCCTGTCCCACCCGAGGGGAGACCAGGCCCATTTTTTGCAGTATACTTTCCGTCCGACAGACGGGCCAGGCGCGCATACACACATACAAACTAAATCCTGCAGGCTTGCAGCTTTTCCCCACATATACCTCTATGCGGTTTCACGTACTGTTTACTCTCTCTTCAAAGTTCTTTTCAACTTTCCCTAACGTAACTTTTTCGCTATCGGACTCGTGCTTGTACTAAGCCTTCGATGAAGTTTACCACCCAGACAAACCGACTAAAAGGTCGACTTGGTGAATTGCCTCACATGTTTGCATTTCCAATCACACGGGCCTTTCACCCTCTCTGGGCCCAATCCAGGAAACTCAACTAAGTGCTGGACTTCGAGATGAGTGTTAATCCCGACAGCTGACCCAAACACCACATTTCCTAGCAGTTAACCTACTGCAAGCTTTGGTGCTTGGCTATTTCCTCTTCACTCGCCATTACTAGGGGAATCCTGGTTTGTTTCGTTTCCTCCGCTTAGTGATATGCTTACGTTCAGAGGGTTATCATGACTGATCCAAGCTCGGGTAATAGAGAGAAGAAAGCAGTACCCGCCATCCACCCCAAAACCGGCATTGGCACCCATAAGGTGGCTTTGCCACAATCATCATTATCACCACTGCCATGTGTTACAGCTCTTACGGCGTGCCACCCCACACACGCGCACACGACGACAGTTTACCGTCGCAGTACGACGATATCCACCGTATGGTCCATGGGAAAGTGGAGCAGGGACAGTGAATTGCGCGAGCTTTAGCTTAGAATTTATTTTTTTTCGAATTTATATTTGGTTAGCACCGGGAAGGTACTGTCTAAGCAAACATTAGTAACGAAATAAAGTTATGACAATGTGTGCAGATAAAATGTACAAATTCATAACTTGTCCTGCTATGTCAACAGTTCGCAATGTTTTAAAATTAATGGTGAACTAGAAAAAAAAGGCAGTGAAAAACAACTCCTACCATGAAAATGGAGGCAGAGTTCAATAGGCCTTCATTTTCGAATAGAAGGTAGGAGAAAAAAACTGCTAAGGAAAAAAATGGTCAGGTGGTAGAATAGGGTTATATTGCAGTAGCATTTCAGAATGAGATAATGAAACGTCGAGGTGATTCGTTCTTGATCACTTAGGCGTATGAAACAGAATCTCACGAAAATGCGTCAATGAACTTAAGTCCTCAGCATCATAGGATCCAGAATTGAATTCTGATGATGGTTAGTATCCAAAGAAACCGCAGCATTTAAGACTGTGGACCACCGAATTTGTACGTCCGAATGACGTCATCGTTTGGAGGACGGGTGATATAAGGAGACATTATAGTTCATGGGCGTCTCGAGGTAGCGTAAATATAGTTTCAAGAGGGTTACTCAAATTCCCGATGGTCCTTTCTCCGAGTCATGGGGAAAGCTACTAGGAAAAGATGAGGAAAATAAAAGGTTAATAGAATCAGTGTTAAGATAAATGTGCAGTCTTCGCTTGAATGCAGAAAGACTAGTTAACGACCTTATTTCAATTGGCAAGTTATTCCAAAGTAAACTATACCTAGAAGCAAAGAAGAGAGATCGTTTACACGTGGAGGATGCAGGGGGAGGTATAATTAGTGCAGAATTTCTTAGGTTATAAGGAAGACTAACGGGGGTAATGACAGAAAGCTTTGGGAGAGTTGAACTATTATTAAGTCGAAAAAGGAGACAAAAGCCTGCTTCAAGTCTCCTGACCCAAAAGAAATTTTAGCTTCGTTAGCTGGCATCTTGTTGAGTAGGAAGTAGTTGAAAGAGTCGGAAATAGGAGTTTTTTTGTGAAATGTCTTTGGACATTTTCAATTTTTGAACGGCTAGATTAGTTCATCAAACCGACAAAAGGACAGCAAAATTCAAGAATGGGAAGTACAAACATACGATTAAGTCTTAATTTAATTTCAGGAAGGTAGAAATTATAAGAAATAAAGCCGCAAATCTGAGCAGCTTTGGCCGTAATTCTATCGGCATGAGGCGAAAGATCTAATTTATTGGTGTAGCTCAAGCCCAAGTCCTTAATGGAGGAACATTCAATCATACGGCAACCTTCAAAAGATAAGAGGTTGCGGCAGCCTTACAGGCCCAAAACTCATGTAGCGACACTTAGAAGTTGAGAACTCCATTAGCCATGTGGAGCTCCAGGCCGAAAGAGCGTCTAAGTCTGAATGAATTTGTTCTAGGCACCGTTCGGTTGTAGAGTTAGAGAAGGAATACACGCATTTGAGGTCATCAGCATAAATAAAAGATTGAGAATGTTTAAATATCGATGAAATATCATTTATATACAGTAAGAACAACAAAGGACCTAATACGGTACCTTGAAGGACACCACTAACAATCGGGATAGCACTTGAGTATGAGGACCCTACTAAAACTTTTTGTTTTCGATCATTTAGGTATGATCTAATAAAGTCAGTAAGGGGACTACGAAATCCTATAGCTTCTAGTTTAGCTAGAAGTCGTTTATGAGGCACCTTATCGAATGCCTTACTAAGATCAAAATAGATAACAACAACAGATAGATGATCATTACGAAGAGAGGTTAGTAGATTTAGAAAAGACATGTGGCAGGTTTCACAAGAACGGTCCGGTAAGAAGCCGTGTTGGGAAAAGTTGATAATTTTATTGCTTATGCAAAAATCCGTGATTTATTTTGCAATTAGTTTTTCTAAGAGTTTAGCAAGAGAGGGCGTTTTATGAACACCGCGATAGTTATGAATGTCCGAGCGGGAAGCAGATTTAAAAACTGGGATTATAATAGAAGTTTTCCAATAATTGGGGAAGAAACCATTTTCGAGAAATACTGAGAATAATTTGCTTAGTAAAGGTGAAAAATCCCTTAACTGTTTAATAAGTGAGTTTGGAATGTTATCAGTTCCAACTGAATGTGAATTTTTAGGTGAGCTATTTCTTTTTGAATACATGAAGGCGAGAAATTAATAGTTGTTAGAAGCGAATTCGAAAGCAGAGGAATTGTGGGAGTGGGGCTAGTTTCCGTGGTAAAGTGGTTGGCAAAAAACGAGTTTAACAATTCTGCTTTGCCCAAATCATCTGTAACAAATTTTTTGTTACAGTCAAGTAAGGGCGGAGTTACATTCAGACGCTTAGCCGATGACCGAACATGAAAGATTTGAGCAACAGATTTGGATGAATTGGCATCACTTAGTGCCCGAGACTCCCTACGCTTATCTCGCGCGAGCCTTATTCTCGATGCTAATTCAAATATGTGTGCAATCCTTAAATGAACTGACAAAGAGCTTTAGGATGAATCTTTAAGTTGCTTTTGTAATTTTTTAAGTCTGTTCTGGAGAAAATGCGGAACAGTAGAAGAATCTGTATGTGAATTAAAATTCTTAAACGGGATAAAAGCCTGGATTTTTTCTGTGAGGCTCTGCAATAGCTCACGGAAAAAGTTTAGATCGTTGATTGAGAATATGCTATGCCAATCTAGAGTGCTTACAAAATTATTTATTTTTTCATGGTTTATGTTAGCAAAGTCGAGGTTATTGCATTTAACCTCAGGCTTCGTAAGAAGGGGAACTGGAAAGCAACAGTGAATTATTGCGTGATCACTTGTAAATAGATCATGATGAAAATTCATAAAGAGAGGGTGGACGTCGTTTGTAAAAATTAAATCTAAAATGTTGTCATTTCTAGTAACTGATCTGACCAGTTGGGACATGTTTGAAAAGTTAATAGTATCGACCAATTTCTGATTTTTAGGCGGAGAGGAATTTGCCTGCCAGTCAATGTCTGGCAGATTAAAATCGCCTACGATTATTTTAACATCAAACTGAGTGTCTGCAACTTTTTCAAATAGTTCACAGAGCTCGCTTTCATTGCCAGAATAACACGGAGGATTATAGACACAGCCAATTACCGCTTTTTATTGTGAGGGAGGATGACTGAAGCAAAGCATACATTTCCAGAAAAAGACGAAATGTTCAGATAAAAAGGGAAATGTACAAAGGATGACTTAATATGAAGGAGGCAACCACCGCCACGTGTTTCAGCGCGGTCTTGTCGGTACAAATTGAAATTATCTATAGCAAGCGTCGAGTCAGAAATAAGAGAGTGAGCCCAGGATTCAGTGATGCACAGCACATCTGGATCAAGCTCAAAGGCTACTGTTCTAAGCTCAGCCATCTTATTTACAACTGACCTCGCATTGAGTGAAACTAAGCTGAGCGTATTCCTGAGCGGCAGGTTACGCTCATCAGTATTTATAAAAAAGGATAATTTGGTGGCGGAGAAGAAAACTGGAAAGAAGACACGAAAGGTGGGAAACAAAATTGCTCTGGTCTACAATTCGTCGAAATGTTACTGTTAAGAGAACTGAGATTATTGTATAGCGGCATATTTGGATGAAAACCTTGGAAGGGAAGGCTATATTGTGACGTTTGAAATAAATGGGTGGCATAGAAATGAGATTTTGAGGGAAGTTAGCAAAAATTGGCGGAAAACGTGCATTTGAAAAAGGACTAAATGATTTCGAAAAACTGGTAGCATAATTAAAAGCGTTAAATATTTGTGGATGTCGGACAATTTTTGGGTTGAGAAAGATGCTTACGTTAGCGTTCGCAGCTGTTGTAGATGCTGAGGGGTTAGCAGGTTTCCCATCGGTAATGCCATTGCTGATTTTAAAGCCTGGATTAGCCACAGATTTAAGATTTACTAGTAGTTTTCGAAGGGTTAGTAGATTTGGCAGGTATAGCAGGCATGGTTTGCTTGGGATGAGAAATAAGTGGAGTTGACACAATTTCCCTCAAACAAGAAACAAGGTTAACGGGTGCAGATTCAGCTGGAATCGAAATTCCTATCGATGTGGAGGGCCGTGGGCTTGCTTTAGCTATAGGACAAACCTCTGAGATAACTTTTGGTATTGAAGGTGTAGACAAAGGCTTCTTGTTTGCTAATGAGGGTGAAACCCGACGTTCCATTGGGGTTTTATCCCTAGAGATAAACAACTTGTTTTTTTTTCAAATATTGAGCTGAGTGCTCATGCCTAAAGAAAATAAGGTCAACTTCAATCGCTGAGAAAAGTTTGACCAGAATAGGAGGGTTTTTACTACGGGAAGATAACCTTTAAGCTTCAGCGACTTTAAAGTTAAAGCCGCACGAGTAAAGGAAATTAAATGCAACGTCCAGGGGGATTTTACTCTTAGGAACGTTTTTTAAAAGAAAATTAAAACTTCTCTTATGTCGGTTCAGTGACTCAGTACTGACCATGTTAATAAATGGCTCTAGTTTCACGCATTGTTGAGAAGTGAGTGAAGACAACTTTCCCTCAAAATGGTACCAAGGATCGTGAAGAGAGAGCCATATTTAGACATAAAGGTATTAAAGTTTTCCAGGGCATTAAGGTCTAATTTCTTCATGCTTAAGGTGGGTTGTTCTAGTGGAAGTTTTACGCGAAGAGGATGTTTGCGTCTAAGTACTGACTGGGGTTTCATATTGGTTTTAAAATATAAGTACTTTTAAAATCAATAATACGATGGGAAATTGTTACTAGTGACGTTTTGCGGAATAAAAGATTTAATATTTTAAGCAAGTCACTGCAAGCAAATATCTGCTTGGTAACGAGTTTAAACTGAAAATAGAATTAGCGAAGAGGCTATGCAGGATGCAAAATTATATCAACTGGTATACCAGTATCTACAAATTATTCTTCGCTGGAAATAAGGTAAACTTACAAATTTTCAACTTTATTTCTAGAATAAGCTTTTAGATTCCGTCGTTTTGACGTAAATCTGCGAGAACTTTAATGAGGCTATGTAGGGTGAAAAAGATTAAAAACTCTATATTTATCCCTTTTGCAATTGCAATAACTGCAGTTGTGTGCAGCTGATGATGAGGTAGAAATACAATTAATTGTCAATAATTAAGCGAATATTTTCTACAGGAAACGTAGAAATCAGTTGAAAATTCGAGAATTCACTTATCTTTAAATTTGAACCAACTGCCTTCGACCTTGACCTTGACCTTGACCTTAAAGTGACAGTATCCTTGCGCTGCAGCTACCGCAATCTCTCATCCTCCCCCACATAAGCCCGGTGTCAAGACCGAGTAAAGAAGACCGGAGGCGGGAAAGGTTGAATGTGGCTGGCGCATTTGGGTCCCCTAGGTCCAAGCCGAACAATGGCGTGCCCCCGCATCACCATGTTCAGGATTTTTTATGGCAACGCAACCCGAATAACGCCTGCCGTGCCCTTTTGTGGCCCCCGTGTTGGTCCAACGCATCTACCACCTGGCCCGTTTAGGGGGCACACACACACACGACAGTTCGACCTTCGAATTCCGATTATGTTTACCGTATGCCTTATGGGAAAGTGGAGCAGGGACGGTGACTTGCGCATGAATTAGTTTTAAGTGATAGTAGCCTTGCGCTGCAGCAACCGCACTCTCTTCTCCTCCCCCACCTTAGCCCGGTGGCCCGTTAAGGGGGCACACACACACACACACTCGGCAGTTCGACCGTGGATTTGGACGAGGTTCACCGTATGCTCCACACCAGGTGGTGCAAGGACGGTGACTTGCGCGTGAATTAGTTTTAAGAGATAGTAATCTTGCGCTGCAGCTACTGCACTCTCTCCTCCTCCCCCACCTGAGTTTGGTATTCAAGAAGATTGTTGGTGGAAGAGGATGCAAGTGGCTTGCGGAACTGGGTTCCCTTTGTCCAAGCCGCCCCTAGGCGTGCAACTACACCTCTATTTTCGGCATTTGTTATGTAAGCGCAAACCGAAAAACGCCTTCCATGCCCTAAAATGGCTTCCGTGTTGGTCCAACGCATCGATCACGTGGCCCGTTTAGGGGCATGACACACATACACACGACTGTTCGAACGTCGTGGACACACACACACACGATAGTTAAACCATCGATTTTGACAATGTCCACCGAATGCCTAATTAGAAAGTGGAGCAGGGACGGTAACTTGCGCGTGATTTAGTTTAAAGTGATAGTAGACTTGCGCTGCATCTACCGCACTCTCTCCTCCTCCCCCACCTGAGCCCGGTGTCAAGACAGAGTCAAGAAGACCGGAGGCGGGAGAGGACGCAAGTGGCTGCCGCGGCTGGGTCCCCTAGGTCCCAGCAACCCCTAGGCGTGCCACCACACCTCCATGTTCGGCATTTTTTATGGGAGCGCAACCCGAATAACGCCTACCGTGCCCAAATGTGGCCCCCGTGTTGGTCCAACGCATCTACCACGTGGCCCGTTTTGGGGGCACACACACACACACACATACACACATACACACACGGCAGTTCAACCGTCGATTTCGACCAGGTCCACCGTATGCTCCACCTCAGGTGGTGCAGGGACGCTGACTCGCGCGGGAATTAGTTTTGAGAGATAGTAGCCTTGCGCTGCAGCTACCGCACTCTGCCCTTCTCCCCCACCTGAGTCCGGTGTTAAGACAGAGTCAGGAAGACCTGAGATGGGAGAGGGCGAAGGTTTATGACGCGGCCGATGTCGCCCATGGGCGTGCCACCACACGTGTCTCGGATCTTACGAAGTGGTAGTGCCATAAAGACCACATTTAGAATAAGCCATTGCAACCTGACTCTCAGTCCGCAAGTCAGCCACTCCACACAAAAACACACATTGGGCTGACCACGCGGTCCGAGTTATCCCGTCAGTTGGCAACCTTCTAAGCCACGGCTTTTAGCGCACCGTGATAGTTTAAAGCGCGTCAGATTGTTTTTAGTAAGGAAAATACGCTAAGCTCTCGACCTCACTCTCTCCCCCACCCCCCACAATCAGACCACTGTCCGAGTCGGTCAGTTGTCTGATGCCGAAGCTGGCGCAGCTGCTTGTGACTTCGTCTACGTGTACTACGCACACGACCTGGCCCTCAAACACAAAGCACCAAGATTTCACACAACAGGGGGTTGAACGGCTTACATCTCACATGTATGAGATAGCCAGAGGTCACGTTAAGAAGGAGCCATCGCAGCCTGCCTCTCAGACCACCAGTTAGCCACTCCACACAACACACATTGAACTAACTGCGAGCTCTGAGTGTAATTGTCAGTTGGCAACCTTCCAACCCCGGCGGTTAACGTTACCGCACACTCTTTTCCTCCCCCCACCGAGTTATCCCGTCAGTTGGCAACCTTCTTAGCCACGGCTTTTAGCGCACCGTGATAGTTTCATGCGCGTCAGATTGTTTATACTGAGGAACATGTGCTGAGCTGTCAAAATCACTCTTTCGCACAACCCCACCATCAGACACTGTCCGAGCCAGTCAGCTGCCTGATGTGAAAGTGGGCGCATTGCCTGATGGATCGGCGTAACCGTCTCCGCGCACCACAGCACGACCTGGCCCCCATAACACACACTAGGATTCACAAACTCAGGGGATATGGAGCAGCCATCGCCGTTTGACTCCCAGTCCACTGGTCAGCCACTCGACACACACAGCATATACACTGAGCTGACTGCGTGATCAGGTTGAATCG
>WEDG01005026.1:0-206683 GCA_017591395.1 Schistocephalus solidus | reverse complement strand
CGCAGCAGCAGCAACATCGGCGAAACACGTGTGGTCTTTAAGCTAGTACCTATGTCGGAAGTACGGTATAATGTCTTTGACATATAAGATTCATACTACTTGTAGTACTACTTGTTTATAGAATGGGCATTACGTGGTTATTCCACAGTGGTTGATTGTCTTCGACCCAAATGTTCATTGAAATTTCGGGTCTGACCCTAAAAAGTCATGTCCGAATCACCTGACACCATGTCCTGCACTTAATAATTTCAGAAATTATTTCCCCGATTATTCTCTGGAGTCCATATACCAGAAACCGCATAGAGAACGCTGGGGACCCACTGAGAGCCGAACCCCTCGTTGCTGTGTCACAGCAGCAGAAACATCAGGCGAAACACGTGTCTGGGCTTTTAGCTAGTACCTATGTCGGAAGTACGGTATAACTGTCTTTGCCATATAAGATTCATACTACTTGTAGTACTACTTCTTTGTAGAATGGGCATTACGTGGTTATTCCACAGTGGTTGATTGTCTTCGACCCAAAATGTTCATTGAAATTTCGTGTCTGACCGTAAAAGTCATGTCCGAATCACCTGACTCCATGTCCTGCACTTAATAATTTCAGAAATTATTTCCCCGATTATTCTCTGGAATCCATATACCAGAAACCGCATAGAGAACGCTGAGGGACCCACCGAGGAGCCGAACCCTCGTTGCTGTGTCACGCAGCAGCAGAAACATCGGCGAAAACACGTGTCTGGGCTTTTTGGCTAGTACCTATGTCGGAAGAACGGTATAATCGTCTTTGCCATATACGATTCATACCACTTGTAGTACTACTTGTGAGTGGAATGGGCATTACGTGGTTATACCACAGTGGTTGATTGTCTTCGACCCAAACGTGTATTGAAATTTCGGGTCTGACCCTAAAAAGTCATGTTCGAATCACCTGACTCCATGTCCTGCACTAATAATTTCAGAAATTTTTCCCGATTATTCTCTGGAGTCCATATACCAGAAAACCGCATAGAACGCTAGACCCACTGGAGGAGCCGAACCCCTCGTTACTGTGTCACGCAGCAGCAGCAACATCGGCGCACAAACTTGCTCACATCCATGGAAAGTTGGGCAAAATCATTAGAAATGGGTTTGTCAGTCGATGCGGTCTACATTGACTTAAGCAAAGCCTTTGACAGGGTTTCACACAGCTGTCTGATCTTTAAGCTGCGTTTAATGGGTGTGACTGGCAACCTACTCAAATTGTTGGCCGACTTTCTCTCAGGCAGGCGCCAATTTGTTTGCATTGGAGATGCCAAGTCTCACTGGGCAACCGTTCTCAGTGGAGTTCCACAGGGGAGCGTTCTGGGTCCCATTTTGTTTCTGACATACGTGAACGACTGCCTTGATTTTCTGATACGCGAGAAGGTAATGTTCGCTGACGATCTGAAGTTATGTAACTCGATTGAAAAACCGGAGGATGCGCGAAAATTACAACAAATCTTAGGTCGCTTGCAAACGTGGTGTTATGAGTGGCTGCTGAACCTTTATTTTAACAAATGCCAAATAATCTAACTGTGGTCTTGTTCTAGAAGGATTATAAGGTTTAAATAGTAGTACTTCATCAGTGGTCACCAACTCCAGGAGGTCAATATTCTAAAGGACTTGGGTATATGGATAACACCCACTCTCAAAACATCGTCGCACTCTGCGAATATAACAAAGAAAGCTATGTGTATCTAAGGCGCAAACAGGAGATCCTTCGTTAATTTTGACGGAGAGCTTTTTGGGCGCGTGTTTGGCACATTTAATTGGCCGGAGTTGGAATATTGCGTTCAAGCGTGGCACCCTTGGATGAAACATGACTACGCACTGTTGGAGAAATTTCAACGGAGGGCGACGAAAATAGTCAGCGGATTGGAATGCCTACCCTATGAGGGACGACTAGAAAGACTTAAATTTTTTCCCTCTCTCTTATAGGCAATACAGACGGGATATGATCTTAGTCTTCAAACTGGTCAAAGGAGTTGATTGTGGTCTTCAAATGGCCGACTTTTTTGAATTGGCAAACGTGACAAGTCTCCGAGGTCACCAATAAAAACTGAAAAGAAAACACGCCAAACTTGAAGTGCGGGCCAACTTCTTTTCCCAACGGGTGATTAAAGAATGGAACAAACTGCCAACTTCGGTTGCTTTAGGGCTGAAAGCGTTGAAATGTTTAATGATTGTGTACAGGAATTGGACTGTGACTTTGCTATGTTTGCGGACGATATAAAAATTTGGAAAGTTATCAACAATGCTGCCGATGGAGACGATTCCCAAGAAAATCTCCACCGATTGGACGAGTGGTCCCGCAAATGGCTCTTGTCCTTCAACTCAAACAAATTCGCCCTGCTACGTCTCGGAAGTCGGAATCAGGTCACTGATATGCGACCCTACTTTTTGAACGGTATGCCACTCCGAGAAACACACACACAGAAGAATCTCGGCGTTTGGATGACAGACAACATGAAGCCTTCTACGCAATGCTGCAAGGCGGCTGAATCCGCCAATTCAATGCTGTACTTCTTTTCCCAACGGGTGATTGAAGAATGGAACAAACTGCCAACTTCGGTTGTTTAGGCTGAAAGCGTTGAAATGTTTAATGATTGTGTACAGGAATTGGACTGTGACTTTGCTATGTTTGCGGACGATATAAAAATTTGGAAAGTTATCAACAATGCTGCCGATGGAGACGATTCCCAAGAAAATCTCCACCGATTGGACGAGTGGTCCCGCAAATGGCTCTTGTCCTTCAACTCAAACAAATTCGCCCTGCTACGTCTCGGAAGTCAGAATCAGGTCACTGATATGCGACCCTACTTTTTGAACGGTATGCCACTCCGAGAAACACACACACAGAAGGATCTCGGCGTTTGGATGACAGACAACATGAAGCCTTCTACGCAATGCTGCAAGGCGGCTTAATCCGCCAATTCAATGCTGTACTTCTTTTCCCAACGGGTGATTGAAGAATGGAACAAACTGCCAACTTCGGTTGTTTAGGCTGAAAGCGTTGAAATGTTTAATGATTGTGTACAGGAATTGGACTGTGACTTTGCTATGTTTGCGGACGATATAAAAATTTGGAAAGTTATCAACAATGCTGCCGATGGAGACGATTTCCAAGAAAATCTCCGTTGATTGGACGAGTGGTCCCGCAAATGGCTCTTGTCCTTCAACTCAAACAAATGCGCCCTGCTACGTCTGGGAAGTCGGAATCAGGTCACTGATATGCGACCCTACTTTTTGAACGGTATGCCACTCCGAGAAACACACACACACAGAAGGATCTCGGCGTTTGGATGACAGACAACATGAAGCCTTCTACGCAATGCTGCAAGGCGGCTGAATCCTCCAATTCAATGCTGTACTCTATCAAGCGGGCATTTAAAGTTTGCGATTAAGACTGCTTTTCTAAAGTCTTTGGTACGTTTGTTAGGCCACATCTTGAATATGCGATCCAAGCCTGGCGACCGTGGACCCAACAGGACTACAAAATGCTCGAAAGGGTACAGCGACGAGCGACAAAATTAGTAAGAGGTCAAGGTTAACTGCCATATGAGATTCGCCTAAATAACCTACAGCTCTATCCTCTGAGTTATAGGCAGTTGCGCGGAGACTTGATACAAACCTTCGTATCGTGCGTGGCATGGATTCAGTATTCAGTATCAGTATATTTGAGAGAGATGTAGGTGAGGCACCTTTGAATTCCTTATTTGTACATGCGCGTTGTGGTATCAAAAAAATAGTATCTCGATATGTTGGCGAGGCCAACATAGTGGAACAAAGTTGAACAAGAGCAGACAGTGGAAAAAACTCCCGGAGATATTTAGGAGAAAAAAACTGTCGCCCTTGGGAGGGGGTCCAACGGGGGGCATTTCGGAGGTCACATGATGCTCCATTGCTGATTGCAGCGTCCGTTGAGGGATTTCAAAGGCTGAAATAGATGTCCAGATCATCCTCGGTCCATTGCGGTTCGAACCAGGGGATAACGTTCATACACCTCATGGACGACGGTCGCCAGGTCCAGCTGATGCGAATACTCACGGTGTCACCAAGGTGTGTAAATAAGTTAAGCATCGAAGACCTCGAGGACCCCAGCATGGGAATAATGGGAAAATGCAAGCCCTCAAACGAAAATAACAAACAAGGAAATGTTACTCAAATATAACTAGTAGTATCATAAATGCCTTACTTTCTGACGTCACACTTGCAGCTTTCAGTTAGTGTTGTAGCTCGCACCATTATATCGATCTAACTTTCGCTTAAAAACCTCCAAGGAGTCCGACATTACAACATCCAGAGGAAGACTATTCCAAGCTTCGACTACTCTTTTGGAGAAGAAGTACTTCCGAGTGTCTAGCCTTGCTCCAGTCACACGTAATTTGAGAGGATGACCTCTCCAGTTCGTGGTTTTTGCTAACTCGGAGAAATCCCCTGGCACGAGACAACAGTCCTGGATGCGTAGTATGCGAAATGTTTGTATCAGGTCCCCCCGAAGCTGTCTATAGTGCAAGGGAAAGAGATTGAGACTCGACAGCCGTGTTTCATAAGGCTGTGAGCCATGTCGAAGGACAAGTTTTGTTGTTCGCCTGTGGACCTTTTCGAGGATGTTGATGTCCCTCGCCGCCCAGGGTCTCCAAGCTTGGATAGCGGACTCCAACTGTGGCCGCACGAATGTTCCGAAGATTTTAGCGAAGCAGTCGGTAGTGAAGGCTGCAAAAGCTCGTTTAACGAGGTACAGAATCGACATGGCTGACTTCGCTACCTTTGCGCAATGTAGGGAGGGTTTAAGCGAAGGCGTGATCCAGACTCCAAGGTCCTTTTGGACATCCACTTCTTTCAATGGAATGCCATTCAGACTGTTAACCGTTCGGTTCGAAGGATTGCTTTTCCCGACTCGTATGATGTTGCACTTGCTCTCATTAAACGGCAAGAGCCAGTCATTGGACCATTTCTGGAGTCGATTTAAGTTTGCCTGCAAGTTCTCTTCATCAGCCGCAGTTCAAATGACGCGCTAAAGTTTGAGATCATCGACAAACATGGCAATATCGCAGTCCAGTTCGTTGGCACAATCGTCGATGTAGACAATGAACAGTATAGGGCCGATAACAGAGCCTTGGGGAACACCACTCTCGACCTCAACTTTAGTCGACTGTTTGTCGCTGATATGCACAGTTTGTGAGCGGCCAGTTAAGAAGTTTTCTATCCATGTCAGAAGTCTACCTCTTACACCTATGCGGATTGCGCCCTCCTATGTGATGACTTTTTCCAACTTGCTACTACGAATAATCTCCGAGGTCATCCATTCAAACTAAGTGTGCCCCAAGTAAGATTGGATGTGAGGAAGTATTTTTTCACCAACCTTGTCTTGAAACCGTGGAATAACCTACCTGAGGCGATTGATATGTCCCAGTCTGTGGATATATTTAAACATCGGCTTGACATACATATTTTGCTGCACCAGGAAGATTATGTGACTACTTTACCTTAACAATATCCGTGTACCACGTAAATCTGCCTGCATTCACTTGACTGTAACTTTTTTTACATTGCTTATTATTCTTCCGACTTTCTGTATCAAATTGGAATTTCAAAGGCGTTAGCCTATTTTTCTCAAATACACTGAACTGAACTGAACTGAACTGAAGACTTGATGAATTTTTACTTAATGGACATATATTTTAGTCGACCGCAATGATCGATATACTAAAATGACTATCACCATTTAACATTTGCCTATTTTGCTAGCGTCTATCTGTAAATAGGGTTGTTAAAGGCTCTGCCAATCTCTTTTATATATACTAAATAATTATGCTGAATAGTTTGATTTAGGTATTTTCCTGTGTTCTAAGGATTTGACGGCCTCCAAGCAGTGCCAAATCAATAAGCTTTTTTATTTTTTTATTTAACCTTAACAATATAAGTTTACCACGTAAATCTATCTGCATTCACTTGGCTGTATCTTCTTTACATTGCTTCTTATTCTTCCGACTTTTATGTAAAAAGGGATTTCAAAGGCGTAAGCCTACTTTCCTCAAAAACACTGAACTGAACATCGGCTTTAAGACCCTGTCAATATGGTCTGCAAAGGCAATTCCTATTACCCTAAAATTATATTGACTTACATTGAAACTACATACGCTGCACCACCACGTGGACTACGTGACTACCTCACTTTCGATATCAGTTTATTATGTGCCCAGTCTGCATTTATTTGACTGCAATTTCTTCTCACTGTTTCTAATTCTTGAAATTTTGATGTGATAAATAGGGAGTTAAAAGGCGTAAGCCTATTTTCCTCAAATAAACTGAACCTCGTCAGTGAGTCCGTTCCATGCTCCAAAAACCCTATGCAAAAATGCGCTCCATCGGATATCTGTAGGAACCAAAATCCTCTGTATTTAAAGGGATAACCCCGTAGATGTTCCATCCCTTCCAATTTGTAGAAGTCATCAAATTCAAAGGCACATTAATAGCCTCTGACCATCCAATAGGTGTGAATTAGGTGAACGCGTAGTTGCCTGTATTTGAGAGGAAATAAATCATGTTCAGACAAACTGGCTTCGTAAGGCAGATAACTTCAAATTTTTGATCAAATCCGTAGCCATCGCCTTTACTCGTTCCAGATGTAGATAATCCTTCTTAAACTACGGACGCCCGGCCTGAACGGCATACTCCAAGTGATATTGAATGAATGTCCTGTAAAATTTTTTGAATAACTCTTTATTAATCTGCAATAATCCTTATCTGAGCACAAATAAAACCTTTGTTGACGTTAATCTGCCTTCAAACACCGTACTGATGATTTAATCGGGGAGGTTATATGAACTCGGATGTGCTTCTGTCCCTCAACATTTGAAAGGGGCTACCCATCAAAACATTAAAAATAGAACTCATCCTCCTTAAAAGTCCTTTTGGTACGGAGTCGTGGAATCGCATACTTGCAAACTTCAACACTTACAGCCAACAAATAGACCAACTGCTAAGTCCCTTGAGACTATTTTGGGGTGCGTGCCTGTCGGTGTCAGATCTGCTGGTTCTGCATAGTTTAACATAATCAGCAAACCTGACGGCTCTGCAACTCAGATCGTCGACGCAGTCGTGTATGTAGACTAATAAAGGCAATGGCAATCAGACAGAGACTTGGGAAACAGGGGTAGGAGTTGACATCGAGGTATCGATGCACACGGTATGCGATCCATGTCAGCAGCATTCCTTCTATTCCAATTGCAAATAATTTATAGATTAGACATTTGTGTGCAACGCTGTCTGACACCATCTTAATGTCCGTGTAGATGACGTCAACCCTACCATCTTTGTACAGTACGCGATTCCACTGCTCTGTCAAGAGTAATAAACTGGAAAGACAAGAGTGGCTCTGTCTGATGTCGTGCTGTAACATTGAGAGGTAGTGCTTCTCCTCCAGTAACTTCATTGTCACCTCCCTAAGTACAATCTCAATTATTTTACAGGAAATTCAGAAAAGGCTGACTGGCTGAGTACACGGTGAATTGTGACGGACTGTAGAAGGTCATGCAGAAATTTGGTTGTCCTAAGCGGTTCACGGACATGGTGCGTCAGCTTCATGACGGGATGACGGCGCGCGTCACTGACAACGAGACGGTATCCAAAGCATTCGTAGTGAACAACGGAGTGAAGCAGGGCTACGTACTGGCCCCACACCCTTTTCAGTCTCATGTTCTCGGCTATTTTGATGGACGCCTACCATGATGTGCAGCCTGGTATCAGCATCGCCTACAGAACTGACGGATACCTTCTCAAACAGTCGGTGTATGCAGGCTCCAACGCGCGTGTCTATGACTACAGTCCATGACTTGCTCTTCGCGGACGACTGCGCTTATAACAGACAACGCCGTCGGCTCAGTGTATATGCTGTGTGTGTCGAGTGGCTGACCAGTGGACTGGGAGTCAGATGGCGATGGCTCCTCCAAAACCCCTGATTAAGTAAATCCTGGTGTGTGCGTTATGGGGCCCAGGTCGTGCTGTGGCGCGCAAAGACGGGTACGCCGACCCGTCAGCCAATGCGCCCACTCCCACCTAAGACAACTGACTTGCTCGGATGGTGGTCTGATTGTGGGGGTGGGGGAGAGAGTGAGGTCAACAGCTCAGCGCATTTTCCTCACTATAAACAATCTGACGCGCTTGAAACTATCATGGTGCCGCCAATTGACGGGATAACTCGCACCGCTTGGTCAGCCCAATTGTGCGTTTTTTGTGTAGTGGCTGACTGGCAGACTGAGAATCAGGTTACAATGGCTCCTTCTTAATGTGGCCTTTATGGCACTCCCACGCCGTGGGATCCGAACCAGGTGTTGTGGTACGCCCAGGGGCGGCTCCCATATCCGGTCTTCTTGACTCTGCATTGACACCGGGCTCAGGTGGGGGAGGAGTTGAGAGTGCGGCAGCTGCAGCGCAAGGCTACTATCACTTAAAACTAATTCAAGCGCGATTCACCGTCCCTGCACCACCTGGTGTGGAGCATACGGTGGATGTCGTCGAATTTGACGGTCGAAATGTCAATATAAATATATACGCAAATGCGCGGGGATCGCCTGTAGACATTCCGCATTTTGAAGGGATTGGACTGTTGCCTGGGATTCTCATATTTCTTTGAATTTGCTGCCACGACCCATCTCCGAGGTCACCCATTGAAACTGCGCGTCCAGCATGCGAGACTGGATGGGCGCAAGTTCTCCTCCTCTGCCAGGGTGGTCAAACCATGGAATGCCCTTCCTTGTAGGCGTTGTGATGCTACCATTGCTGGGAAGCTTTTAAAGGAACCTTAACAGTTATATGTTACATAATGAGCTGGAGCCATGAGGAATTTAACTTAACCATTGAGACTCACGCACCACTTGTCATATTTTATTATCACCTTTTAACTTTTGCAACCCATATGGTTTCTTTGTATACCACACTTTATTTCACGTTAAAAATAGGATACCCAAAGGCCCATGCCTATTTCCATCAATAAATTGAATTGAATTGAATCTATTTCGCCTTTGACTTCGTACGGATGATCACGTAATTGTTTTGTATGGGCAAACTTAAAGAAGTCCTCCGGTCTCAGTGAGCCACCATGGCCGTGGATAATTCGAAATGTCCGGAGCTGTCTGCAGCTTAGTTGCCTATGTGAAAGATAGAATAAGTCAAGTTTTTGACTCGAGCACATTTTAAATGTTGACGACTTTATACTGACTGTAAAGACATAACATTTAATTTAAATAAAGAGAGTTGTCAAGAGCACTGCCTGTAACGCCTCAATATATATATATATATATATATATATAATTCAGTATATATAAGGGAGATAGGCAGAGCCTTTGAAAACCCTATTTACAGATAGACGCTAGCAAAACAAGCAAATGTTACATAGCGATAGTCGTTTTAGTATATCAATCATTGCTGTCGACTAATTATATGTTCATCAAGTAAAAATGCATCAAGTCTTCTTTTAAACATTTCAACGCTTTTAGCCTGAACAACTGAGGCTGGCAGTTTGTTCCATTTGTCAATCACCCGTTGGGAAAAGAAGTTGGCCCGCACTTCAAGTTTGGCGTGTTTTCTTTTATGTTTGTATTGGTGACCTCGGAGACTTGTCATGTTTGCCAATTCAAAAAAGTCGGCCATCTGAAGAGCACAATCAACTCCTCTGACCAGTTTGAAGACTAAGATCATATCCCCTCTGTATTGCCTATAAGAGAGAGGAAAAAATTTTAAGTCTTTCTAGGCGGCCCTCATAGGGTAGGCATTCCAATCCGCTGACTAGTTTCGTTGCCCTCCGTTGAACTTTCTCCAGCAGAGCGTAGTCATGTTTCGTCCAAGGGCGCCATGTCTGAACGCAATATTCCAACACCGGCCGGATAAATGTCCCAAAACACGCGCCCAAAAAGCTCTCCGTCAAAATTAACGAAGGACCTCCTGATTGCGCCTAAGATACACATAGCTTTCTTTGCGATATTCGCACAGTGCGACGATGGTTTGAGAGTTGGTGTTATCCATATACCCAAGTCCTTTAGAATGTTTACCTCCTGGAGTTGGTGACCACTGATGGAGTACTGGTATTCAAATCTAATCAGCCTTCTGGAACTAGACCGCAGTCGGATTATTTGGCATTTGTTAAGATTAAGGTTCAGCAGCCACTCATCACACCATGTTTGCAAGCGCTCTAAGTTTTGTTGTAATTTCCGCGCATCCTCTGGTTTTTCAATCGAGTTCCATAAATTCAAATCGTCAGCGAACATTACCTTCTCGCATGTCAGACAATCCAGGCAGTCGTTTACGTATATCAGAAACAAAATGGGACCCAGAACGCTGCCCTGCGGAACTCCACTGTGAACGGTTTCCCAGTGAGACTTGGTGTCTCCGATACAAACACGCTGGCGCCTGTCTGTGAGAAAGTCGGCCAACCATTTGAGTAGGTTGCCAGTCACACCCATTTGACGGAGCTTAAAGATCAGACGTTTGTGTGGAACCCTGTCAAAGGCTTTGCTAAAGTCAATGTAGACCGCATCGACTGACAAACCCATTTCTAATGATTTTGCCCAACTTTCCATGGATGTGAGCAAGTTTGTGAGGCAGGATCGACCACTTTGAAATCCATGTTGATATGAACTTAGCAAGTTATTCTCTTGAAGATGCCTCATAAGTTCCGTTTTGATAATATATATATATATATATATATATATATATATATATATATATATATATATATATATATATATATATATATATATATACATTATTCTCTTTTCTAATATTATTGTAGTACATTTATTCAGTACACGTTTGGCGACTACTTTAAATGCATATTTACAGATAACTGCTGGCAAAATATGCACATATATATAGCGATACGGGTACATTAAATAGCACTCAAATAAAACCCTAAAAACTATATTCCTTCCGCAGATTTTTTCCCTGCCAGTCTGATCCTCATTGTATATTTATTTTGACATTATCTGCAACCTGACATTAACCACAAGTATTTGATTTTTTATTCATTTAAATGTATCAAAGCTTTCCGTGAGAGAAACTGAAATAAAAAATCGGTTGCATTCTTCAATGAACGCGTAGGAGAAAAAATGGACCTGCACTTCAAATTGAACGTCATTTGTTTTCAGTTAGTAGAGGTGATCTCGTATGCTTATCGTTTTCGCCCCTTCAAGAAAATTGGTCGCTTGAAGAGTAAAGTCTATTCGTCTGAAGAGTTCGAAAAACCATGTTCATCCCTCACCTTTATTGCCTGTAACAGAGAGGAAAAATTTAAAGCCTTTCTAGCCGACCCTTATAAGGTAGTCAGTCAAAGCCTCCGGCCGGACAAATATTCTAAACATTCGACCAAAAAGCTCTATGTCCAAATTAAAGAAGGGTCTCCTGATCACTTCCAGGACGCACATCGCCTTCTTCGCTATTTTGCCAAAGTGGGACGATGATTTGCTATTGAACATCATCCACACAACTTGGTTTCTTAGCTCGTTTATTTTCTTGATTTGGTTACCTCCGATGGAGTACTGACATTCAAATCCCATTATCCTTCTGCACCTAGACGTTCCTCGGATGACTTGGCATTTTTTTAAACTACAGGTTATGTAGCCACTCATGGAAACACTCTTGCAAGCTATCCAAGTTATTTTTTTAGGGCCAGCCCATCCTCCAACTGTTCAATTGAATTCCGTCACGTCCCATTCTCAGTGGGAATCGCTTTGTCTCATAGCACGCAATCACTGCAGTCATTTACATATGTCAGAAACATGATGTGATCTAGAACTCTCACCGGTTGAACGCCACTATGAAAGGTTTAGAACTCCGACTTAGCGTCACTAGTATAAGCACTCTGACGCCTGCCTGCGAGAAAGTTGAGCAATCATTTGAGTAGGTTGTCAGGCACACCTGTTTGCTGTAACTACGATATCAACCATCTGAGTGAAAACTTTCAACGACTTAGCTGAAGTCCACATAAACTGAATTGACTGGCAAGCCCCTTTCTAATGAGTTCCTCAAGCTTTCGATGGATGTGAGCATATAAGATAGGATCAACCGCTTTAAAATCCATGTTGATTCAAACTAAGCATTATGAAAAATAAGGGTACCTTCGTGGATGAAGGTGTGGCCTCCAATGTAACCCTCCTTCTCTCGTCCCTAGCCCATGCCTAGTTCACTTTCAGAGCCATTCAATCAATTGATGCTTGGTTTGGGCCTAGTGGTTGACGGAACCAGTATTTTTATGCGTCATACGACCTTGTGTGGCACATATAAACATTTACATTTAGGTAGACTATCTTCTGAGCCCATAAGTTGCTTCTTGTGTCAAATTTCAAGATTTAAAGTGCGTACACGGCTTGTTTGGATTTAAGGGATGACTGTACAATTGGAGAGTGAAACCGTTAAAAAAAAACACATAAACGTACATATTATGTACTTTTCCTTTGTACTCAGTGCGGCTTAGAGAAAATAGGTGTTGGCTTTTATTATCTAATCAGTAGCGGGTGAACTGATATAATTGGAAAAATTATAGCTAGATTAAACCGAAACAAAATACGTATAAAGACGTTGGTTTCCTTTAAATATGTGCGATTATTTTTAGTAGGAACGAGCTTAGATAAAATTTGCTGCATGGGTGACTTTGATGCAAACGAAATGCCTTATTTCACATTTGCAATAATATTTTCATCTCCTTTTTAGTAGAGTAGCCATTTCTTTATACATTTTTCTGTTGGTTGTGTAATCAAGGAGAAACTATTATACTGCTCTGACATGCTTTTTTCTTTACATTAATTCCTCCTGCAGTTGTTTGTTGACATATAACCTTATTCATTTATTTATTGGCAGTTTACAGGCAATGTCAAAAGATATATACAGTAGAGGATTGAGCTGCCAGTGAAAAAAACTGCAGAACGTTCTTTCAAGTGTTTCCAGGAGAAGAAAACTGCAGCTTATTGAGTGATACAACTTCAGGACGGGGAAGGGGTTCACACAGGTGCCTGGTGTAGTCCTTCTCCCTTCACTGTTATGGATCCGGAATTCTGCACCAGCTTAAGGTTTGTCGGTGATCGGTTGGTCGCTGTTGACTGAGGAATAAGCCTATTACGGACTTCAGAGTCAGCAATATTGCCTTCAGCATGAAGCCTGACACAGGATTCAGAGTCCTTGATCGCCATCAGAACGGAAGAGAGATTTCACCGAGTCGGTACCCAAAATTCGTGAGAGGTGTCCTGAATGTCGAAAACTAGTGACCGCTCTCTTAAACAAATGATAACTTTGCTGAATTTTGATACATCTAGGTAGCCTATTCCAGATTGTTTTAGCGTTTACTGAAAAAAACTGGCGGTGTCCAACTGTGCATGCCAGAGGAAGAAATAAAAATACATCTCGATGACTGGTGTGCCGAAAGTGGTTGAGCTCTCTCAGAGTAGTAAGGGGGTTAAAGGTACGACTGTTTAAAAGTTGAAACAGTTAACATAGTCCCTTCTATAATCTGCGAAGCCACAATGGGTCGAGGTTAGTAAGCTCACAGCGTTTTTGGTAGGACAGGATTCGGGGTTCTTAAGAGAAAAGTTTAAGTAAAGGAATGGGGGACCGATTCTATCTTCTTTATTTCACTAGCGTGCAGAAGGCTAAATAGAAACGAGCAGTATTCCACACTAGATCTGACATACATTTTATAAAGGCTGGTTCTAATATGGACGGTTTTAAAATTTCTGAGAATAAATCCAGTAGTTCGGCGTGCTTTCGAGACAATCAGTGCGTAGTGCTCTGACAGGTTGAGAACACTAGTAAATGATATGCCCCGATCCTTTATATCTCCGGGCACATTAAGGTCGTGACCGTCTACGCTGAGCTGGGGCTGATCATTGTCACCAACAACCATAACGCAGCATTTGTACGAAGAAAGGGTAAAGGCTCCATGTGCAACACCACTGAGCGAAGGCCTGAAGATGCTTTTTGAAGATCTAAAGCTCGATGTTTCGATCAGCTTGTTTACATCAACAGGCAACTTTTGAATCGTCAGCGTACATAAAGGGCCTACCATACTGAAAACAATCAGGAACATCTTTGACTAATAGGCCTTTTAGCGGCGGGCCAAGCACGCTACCCTGAATAACTCCGCTCCTTACATGGGTGTGCTTGGAGATAAACATCGGAAATTTTAACTTGTTTTCTGTGAACACCCGAGTAGGAGGATATTAAGTTCAGTTGCTTGTTATCTATGCCGAACGAGGCAAGTTTAAGCAGGTGGAGATTATGGTTAACATTATCAAAAGCCTGAGTGAAATCGAACTTAACGGTGTTAAGTGCAAAACTAATGTCTCTAGATTATAGCACATGATCAAAGAAAGAGAGTTGGCAAGTGTTACAAGATCTTATTTCGAGTAACCCATGCTGAGTTGAATAAAGTAGGTTGGTTTCTTTTAGGTGACGCAGAATCTTGTCTTTAAGCAAGGTCTCAAATATCTTCGAGGCTGCGGAAAGTGCATTTATTGGCATAAGGTCACCAAATGACGTAGATTGGCCATGTTTGGGTATAAGCAGAATGTGCAGTTCCTTCCATAAAATAGGGAAGGTTTCGCTTTCAAGAGCAAGATTAAATATTTGCACAGACGGAACGGTAATATATCATTTGCATCAGCCTTTAGAACGCTGACACCATCTGAACACCATCTGGTCCAGGACTGTAAGATTGAAGAAAACGCCGAATGGCTACAATTACGTCTTAGCGGATAAAGGTTATGGATTTGAGGACGGTACCGGTCCAAACCCGGATTTTCGAAAAGATCGTGACCGAATGTTCACTAAAAGTTCTGGGCAGGAAAGCATTGTAGATATCAGCCGTCACTTTAGCGTCAGTTGTAAAGATTCCTAAGACATCTCGAAGCATGGGGTTCTACCCTTTTCTCTGCACTTTTATTGTGCGCGAAAATAGTTTTGCAACACATAAAGAAGGGTCTTCAGCATAGTTGACCGAATTGGCTAGTTGTTTTTCTTCAGACAGCCTCTCAGCCTATTCAAAGATTATTTGGATCAAGGGCAGGTTGGAAGTGTCGTTGTGAAGATGAAAACGACGTGAGACACTGTCTACGGCGGAAAGGTAAAGACACGTAGACTTCATCCATGATATTATATCCCCCGCATTCCACTACCGTCTGTGATATGCAGACCTTGTGGTGTTGTTGAATACTTTCAAAGGGGATACATTTTTCGCATCTGTCCTTAGACCCTGAGCAATTTGCATCCTGAGGATTTCTGTTGAGCATTATTGCACCATAATGTAATTTAAAACGCCTTTTATGAGCTTCCTATTCTCAATTGATGTGGCATATTTTGCCAAAGACGTAAACACATGTTTTTTTTGAGGATTTGTAGTACAGGGATTCCGGCAAGGTCATAGATGCTAAATTGTTTGAGTCAGTCTCCGATCCATAGTGTTCTGGGTGTTGTCTCACCCCCTTAATCGATCTATACAGCGTCTCATGATTGGCAGTGACTTGATTACGCAACATGGGCACAGTGCCTATATTTTGCGTTTGATGAGCCCTCAATTTAACGATCACCTTTCACGGTCAATCAGGCATAATATTATGTAATCACATGCAGTGAGTTTCCACTTCCCTTAGTCTGCTAGCCCGCCTCCTGTCCAGTGCAACCGATATTGGCTAAAGAATTGGTATCAATCGACATAAATTTTTCCATCCGTTACTTCAGTCTTGAATTGGTTTTGAGTAACGGAGACGACATCTGGTTGAACATTACATAATTATCCTTTCTCCAAATCAATTCAATGGATTGGTGTAAGGACAAAACAGACCTGCTTAAACAGATATTCCAACAACATATGAACGGGCACTGCAATTCTTTAGTTTGTTGCTCTACTGCATGAGTATAGCAGACGCATGACTGAAACGGCTCAAGCTGGTAATTTCAAAGTTTTGCTCAACAAATATTACTTACAGTTGATGGACTGAATATTTAGGTGTTCTTATTCTTTTTCACAGAAATGACCTTCCATTTAATTAATCCATTTGACGCCATACATTTCTCTTACAGGTGAGCATTAGCTCAATACACAGCACGTCATTTATCATTACCATTTCGTCTTTTATTCACTATGATATTTCTTCACATGTTCGCTGTACCATCAATTTGGCCTAGAGCGATATCTTATATGTTTATTCCCTTTCTATGTTTACGTGTGCATCTCACCAACCTGTTTGCGCGGCAAAGCGTTTCGTTGTTAGCATTCTTGAGAGATGCCTGATTACGATCCAAGCATACCCCACGTTTCTGCATTCGTAAGGGTAAGGGGTTTACCTGCGTTATCCATTGATGCCAAAAGAAGATTGGGCAGATTGTCATAGCCCGTTGCAGTTTAAGTCAGCACATTTTTCCATAGAAATTGTGCGAAAGTTTGCAGAATCTAAATATTCACGGACTCATCCACGTATGTCATCATTCAAATCTAAGAACCTTTTACACGAGATGCATTCCCAAAATTAAAAGAAATTGTGCCTTAACCTGATTTTGCGCATTAAAACAATTAGCATATCAATTTAAACAAAAATAAGAAACCTGGAAAAATAACAAAAGAATGAATGTTCTAAAAATATTCAGTAAAATTTTTTATAACGTTCGTATATGGTCCGTTCGCCATTTGCTTGGTGTCATTAACTCACACATGGCGATGGACAGGGCGTCTCCGGCCGCTGCCAGCGTGAGTGTTTTGCTGTTACTTGATTATGCATAACGGATACCTCTTTGCATTAATACCGAATTTTAAGTCGTGTTAGTAATGTCTAGAAATCCCACATGCATCGTAACGCTTTCATTTGAATGTTCTGTGTCTATATATTTTGAAATGTGCGCCGCAAGTACTCACTTTGGCACTGTCTCCTGTGCTCGAAGCTGATTGGTCGGTGGCTGAATCTCGCGTTTTTGAGTTTATGATAGTTTGGTTTTTTCCATATATCTCCGTTAACTGATAGAAAAATACACAGTAATTCATTTAAAAGTCAGCATTTGACTTCGCTGACTCTGACTTTCGCTGCAAACTCCAGCTGTATTTACCAGACCCGGTGGACATTCTTCCCTAAAAGATTGATCAACTTTTCTTATGCATATGATCTCTTGGCAATCTCCTAATTCGGTTTTTTAAATTCTAATGGCAATGTTTTAATTTTCTCTAGTCTCTACGCATAGACTGAAAAATGTTTAATAGTTGCATCATGGATGCGTACATACGTACACTGCCCACGTGCCCACGTGCCCACTGCCCATGCATGGGCAGTTATTAGGGTTATTAGTATAATATTTCACTGGATCTTCACCCAAAAATGTGTGCTTACAGGCGAGTGCAGGCACAGAAGCAGTTGCTCCCATCCACATTACTGATTTGAGTTGCGTTCAAGAAACGGTTGTGTTGTGACAGGCAGGCCATAATCAATCGGTAAAGTGTTTAATATATAACGCGGCTAGTACTTAAGCGCTCATGGGCGTGTGGTAATTACCGTCGTAATTACTTATGCAATTACAGCAATGGAGCACCAAAAAAGTATAGTTTTAAGGCAGGTCCCTTAATTACCCAGATTACAAATAAGCTTACTTCAATAGGCTGTTGATAATTCGAACTGGTGAGGATGTCAGTAATTTCCTAGAATTTCGAGGGAGTTTGAAAATTAACATGATCGATCATGTTGAAGTTAATTGCAAACACCCTTGAAATTCTAGGAAATCACTGACATCCTCACCAGGTCGTTTTATGGCCTAATTTATTTACAGATAATCCCGAGTTGCGTTATGCAGCTGTTTTAGTTCTTATTGTATCCACCACCTTACATGTACTTGCGACCACGCCTGAAGTGTGAGAAATTAATCGTTGCTGAAAATGTCATTTGCGGTCGTTGCACCCCACACTAGCCACTTTTATCCCATAAAATACTTTTGCTCCTGATTTTTTCCAAAATTAGTTGCATTCTAAACTTGGGTCTGCGTATGCTTAGTAAATACCTTCATCAGTGATATTGCCATATCATTTTTTTGATATAAATGCAGATAATACGGAAATCCAAATGAACTGTCAGATATTACTATCTCACCTTGCTTTTCTGCCTTGCGTCCTTAGCACCGTATGTAACGCCCTCCCGTGTTCATCCTGAGCATACTATCATTGCCAATCACAAAGCCCTCAGCGTGGACATTTTATTGCCATCTGTGTTTAGCGACGGTAGATGCAATACATGAGCTTACGACGTCTGGTCGTAACTCCTCCCCCCGCTTAGTGATTTCACTTGAACCGCAAATTTCTCAAGTGGAGAAGATAAACCAACTCTTCCATCATTCTCTGCGGCTGCCGATTTCGCTGTATGATTACTGATGCAGAGGCCGTTTCCAAAATAATTACAATTTCCCTTGCACTCTACGTGTCGTATTTTTAGTACTCTTGCTTACCTTTTTGGAGTCGTACATAGTTAGTTCTTGCTTGCTTCAGTTGTACATTAAGGTTTTTTCTATGTTCGCTTTCGAATGGTGCAGACGCACTCCATTCCGGCCGAGACACCGATCCTGCAGCCCTCCTCCATGATCTCACGTACTGACGTTCGTACTGTTCCCCTATGCGCCAGTCATACCGCACCTCCCATTCCACCGATAACTACACTGCGGCAAGGGACGCCCAGACCTCTGGGTTTGATTGTTACTCGACCGTTTCATAACCGGTCCCACCAGACACTTCATCAAACCCCTCCTCTTGTTGGTCACGGGTCTTCTATGCTCGTTGCTACTCGCCCTGGTCCAATTGCTGTGTCAGCCAGTGGCGTACGGCACGTCCCCTCTCCTGCAGTCTCAGTAGCACTCTCCCCGAGGCCATTGGTTCGGAATACGTTCGTAGTTTCGGGCCAGCAGAGAGAAATGATGCCACCGTCTTCTTCGACTTCTGCTCACCTCCGCCCCCCGGTCGTTCTTACGGCCACTGCACGCCCCATCTCCGAAACCGTACGGCTACCTTATAATATCATCCTCTCCGCTCCTGTCAGTACAGCTCAAGTTTGGCCCCGCGGGTCGACTGTCCTCGTCAGCAAGGCACCCTTTATCCATGGCATCCCCCTACCCGCAGGTACGCCAACAATTCCACGTCTTTCCTCTTCGCCTGCTTTATCAGCACCAAGGGTTTGTCGTCCAGTCACCTTAGTAAGTCCTACTCTTCGTCCTGCCTCGCCTCACTTGTAGAGCTAGCTTCCCATAGTCCACCTGCAAATACTTAATTTCGTTCCAGTTGCGGTTCCCGAACTCGACCTCATCAGCAAGTCTCCCCTCATCTCACGCTCCTACGTCGCAGCCGGTACGTGTTCCTACATGCTCGGGGTTCGCTTCCTCCACCAATGCCTCCGTTTCGGCCACCCAAGATGTTTGCATGGAAAATAATGACCTGGTGAGTCTACCCGTGTGGTTTCTTTCTGTAGGATTGTTTTTATTTTGACAGCACTCGTGAAGTCTTTAGCTCAGAGACCAGCGTGTGTACAAGATGCGTGACTTACAATTAATTCTAAAGCATACTATCGGACCTACATTTACCTGGCTTCTCAAGGTGGTTGGACTTCCGTTGATCAATTTATTATTCATTTTTCTCTTCCGACTTAAAGGATACACAATGGGTTCGATAGCGCTTATGACCTGCCAACCGAATGATTCTCACGTCAATCGGAGGTAGGACTGTAGAGTATCTTTTACGTCTGATGACTCATCAGTTTTCCATTCGGTGCACCGCAGTAGCCAAGATTTGTTCCTGCACCTTCATGCTCAAGTGTTACGCCTTGGTAGCCTAGTTGACAGAGCACTCAACCGAAGCTCAGGTGGTCTATGGTCCTATTTTTTTATGAATTTCATATTCCCAAATAGTCAGCAAGAAAATGCTTGCCTCGAGAACCATGACCTTTTTTTCCTGTTCAATATTAACCATTTGTGCTCTAGTGGTTTTACCCAAAGCCACCCTTTCGTTCGAGTCAGTGCGTTTAAATCACTTCTGTGGCCTAAAGTTGTTGGTCCAGTCAAGAAAAGGTGAAAACAAGGTGGTCTTGGGAGGGGGGGGGGTACAGAGTGTTACTATACAAGTTTTACATTGTATCTTCTTGTCTCTGCCTTGCGTAGCCCGCCAACCGAACGCAGAAGATAACGCGGATGCTACCGCAGGAGCCACGAACAGTGATTATCCCTCCGACTCGATGTTTAACTACCGACAAGGCCACAACTATGCCCATGTCCTTCCTACCGATCGCTCCAAAACGCTTTCATCCTTCCCCCGATGACTTTGACAGGTCGCTCATCTTCGTTAACACTGTACACGAAGATCGGCTACCGATGGAGGTTATATGTCCACTCCCCGCCGCTGTCTCATACCCACGTCTGGAGAATGCAAAAGTAGTTGTCGAGACATGCGGATGCATTCACACAGCAACTGTTTTCATACAGGAGACGCTGGAGACCGTTACTATGTTGACCCCGGTGGAAGAAACAGCGTTGGCACATCATGCACCGACCTTGGAATGGTGTATTTCGACAACAGCACTTTACTCCCAACTTGTCCAATTTTCTCCCAGCACCCTGCCAAATTCTGTCCTTATGTCCCATCAACCCCTCAAAAGAAAACGAAAACACACGAAGGCGATGACTGCTGCAAATTCCGGCGTCGTTGAGCCGCCTGCAAAGATGGCCCATTTGCAGTTTACAGTTGTTAGCAGTGATCATGCTGCCTCTGGTTCTGCTTCTCTCTTTCCCAAACCCGGTGATTCTACTACTTCTCCACCCGGCGTAGTACAGGCTCCTGTTCTCCTTGGACCAGTTTTCCCTATAGAGGATTTACACAGACTCCGCAATACGGACCCTCCAACTAGCATCCGCCCTGTCCTGGATACACCCTATCCATTTTTGCACTCGTTTAACCTCGTTTTAGCATAAAATCATCCCACGACGACCTCTCGTCTCCTCCGTTCCCGCTGTTGTGGATGACACTATGGACGTTGACGTAGATTCACATCGACCGCCCGTTATCCGACCCTCCTGTCGCTTGCTTGCGTCAATAGGTAGCTGCCAATGTCTTTCTCCTTTCTATCCTCCCCTTTCTTCCTCTTTTGTGGATCTCCTTCATCTTTTTTGCACTAATTTCCTCTCATGGCTTATTCCACATCAGCTGAGATATTTGCATCCGTCAATTATTCTTATGTAAGGTATTTAAGTTCTCGGTATGTAGATCCTCGCGTCTACGCACACAATACTGTCATCTCCGAGTTAATGATTACGAAGTTTAATGAGGTACAATAAATTGCACTTACTTGCGTAAATACCTCATTGTGACCATGCGAAATTACAGACTGCAATTTAGGCTTCTTTCCGCCCACGTTTGTTAAACTTTCAGATCACTCCCATATACTGTTTTGCCGTATGCTTCCTCTGTTGGGTAAAATTTGCCGATGTGCAAGTACCCAAAGTACGCATCTGTGTCTGCCTAGTCAAATCGTTTTGGGGTTCTTAATTTATTCAGAGTTTCAGCGCGTTTCAGTTCAATTTGAGCATTTGATTCTGGCATTCAAACGTGTAATTGCTGTCTATCACACTCTTTTTATTTCTATTTCGTTAAAATTCCCGGGCTCTTGAATTTAAACAGCGTTAAGAATATGCCACTTGGCAATTCATCATCGTCTGGTGTATACGTAGTTTGCCGAAAATGAGTTTGAAAAGCTGTGTTCTCTTTTGCTCAGCATTATAGCCCCACCATCTTATCTGTCAAAAAGGCAGAACACTAGAGTATTTCCAGGTTTTTACGTATATTACCGCTTCTTCCTTTATGTTAACCGCAATTGTTTCGATTTACAAAGGTCGGGGCCTCGTCTGTGAACAATTTCGCGCACATTCCGACTCTGTCTCTCACCGCTCCCCATATCGGAGGCTAGCAGGACTCAAACCGAAGGAGGGACAGTCCAAGGACTCCATTGATGAAGACGACAACCTCCAGATGCGGGATCATCACGGCAGTTTCCCGCAGGCCAAGGAGGACAAGGCCCTGCGCACGCTCGCTTTCTTCCTGTCCACGCCTGAGGTGCGTCACCTGGCTTGGCGACCAAAGCACTTAGGGGTTGCCTATGAGTCGACTTGTGTGCGTCGCGGTTGTCCCTTCGTGGCAGACTCCTTTTTCTCACTAAGTCGTCATCTGGAGCATGGTCACTGGTTGTTGGTAAGCCTTAACCAGTCCTCGCAAGCTGCCTCGTTCTCCAGGCCGGTTGACCTGGCACGCACCCACCGGATTATGTCGCGCAAACTTCTGCGTTGTGGCGGTGCTGCCTCTGTGAAGTATTCATGTCCCGTCTGTTCCGCGTATTTGTCGCTGCGCATGGCCTGCAGACACACGTGTCAAAGTACGTCCGTCAATTGCATAATTTATATGTATATGCATGTATCACCCAGGTGTTATGCCCAGGGGCGGCTCCGGCCGCGCCAGCCACCTGCGCCCTCTCCCATCTCCGGTCTTCTTAAGTCTCTCATGACACCGGGCTCAGGTGGGGAGGAGAAGAGAGTGCGGTAGATGCAGCGCAAGTCTACTATCACTTTGAACTAAATCACACGCAAGTCACCATCCCTGTGCCACCATGGTGTGGAGCATACGGTGGACATCGTTGGACTACGACGATCGAACTGTCATATATAACTCTGCCCACTACCGCATCAGACAACTGACCGGCTCGGACAGTGGTTTGACTGTGGGGGTGGGGGAGAGAGTGAGGTTGACGGCTCAGCGCGTTTTCCTCACTATAAACAATCTGACGCGCTTGAAACTAAAAGCCGCGACTGTGAAGGTTGCCAACTGACGGGATAACTCGGACCGCGTGGCCAGCCCAATGTGTGTTTTGTGTGGAGTGGACTGGCGGACTGAGAGTCAGGCTGCAATGGCTCCTTCTTAATGTAACCTTTATGGCACACCCACCCCGTGGGATCCGAGTCAGGTGTGGTGGTACGCCCAGATGCGGCTCCGGCCGCGCCAGCCACCTGCGCCCTCTCCCATGTCCGGTCTTCTTGACTCTGTCATGACACCGTCTCAGGTGGGGGAGGAGGAGAGTGTGCGGTAGTTGCAGTGAGAGGCTACTTTCACTTAAAACTAATTCACGCGCAAGTCACCGTCCCTGCATCACCCTTCCGTGGAGCATACGGTGGACCTCGTCGAAATCGACGATTGAACTATTGTATATGCAACTCGATTTTTTCCAACGAGTCATCTCTCCTCATTCCTTCTCCTAACCGTCAAATAGGGTTCATGGGGTTCACAACTTTCATGCCTCCCATGCCTCTGTCTCGGTGCGCTGCTGGAACTGTGGCGATACTACCGACCGGAACCAACGCCACCTGGTTTGTCAAGTGGCACAGGCGGAGGACGAGAGCACTAGGATGGCCGCCATATTACAGCAGCTCTCCTCGGATCCCGCACGGGCCATTGATGCGCACAGTATGGCCGTCTTCCTTCTCTGCCCCAACCCCGAAGCCAGATTCAGTTTGCCCGCTCAATTGGCCAGCCACCTCCTGCCTGTCACCGATATATCCCCCATGGCACCCTCCTTCTCCCTTCGATATACTCGCGCCATTTCCGCCCTGATGGGTTACATGCAGCCTTGTTTGGTTTCGAGTCAGGACACTGAGCGGGCCGTTCAACCCGCGCCGTCCGAGCCACTTATACTCAGGAAATTCCTTGAAGACAACTTTAAAACGTAAGGCAGTCATTTTCAGTACACACTGCATTTCTTCAACCATTAACTGTGTTTCCTGAACAGTCGCTTGAGAGAAGATTATTTGACTGTGCTTGTCATAAATGATCGCATATTTATTCGTACAGCGATGCGTGACAGCTTTTCCTTCACTTTTCCCAGTCGCCGTCCGCAATCAGTAAAACACATGATGGCCACAACGTCCGTTTACACCTATGGAACTGTTCGCCTATCATATATAACCATGGTGTTCGGTTGTTATTTAACTACCATCCAATTCTGTCTCCACAACACTGTGCATATTTCTCATTAAACTACTCATACGCGTTTTTAAACTATCGCGTTGCGCTAAGATTCATGGCTTGGAAGTCTGCTAGGGGATGAGATAACTTGATCCTCCTCTAAGGCCAGGTTTTCAGTGGCAGTACTACTCAGTTGGGATCCGAGTTGCCCCCTTTCTTGTTCTATGAAAATCTGGTCGATCGTGCGCGAACCAGGTGTGTGTGTGTGCCCCCTAAACGGGCCACGTGGTAGATGCGTTGGACCAACACGGGGGCCACATTAGGGCACGGCAGGCGTTATTCGGGTTGTGCTCCCATAACAAATGCCGAACATGGAGGTGTGGTGGCACGCCTAGGGGCGGCTAGGACTTAAGGGGACCCAGCCACGCCAGCCACCTGCGTCCTCTCCCGCCTCCGGTCTTCTTGACTCTGTCTTGACACCGGGCTCGGGTGGGGGAGGAGAGAGTGCGGTAGATGCAGCGCAAGTCTACTATCACTTTAACTAAATCACGCGCAAGTCACCGTCCCTGCTCAACTTTCCCATGAGCATACGGTGGACATCGTCGGACTACGACGGTCGAACTGTCGTGTGTGTGTGTGGCTCCGGCCGCGCCAGCCACCTGCGCCCTCTCCCATCTCCGGTCTTCTTAAGTCTCTCATGACACCGGGCTCAGGTGGGGAGGAGAAGAGAGTGCGGTAGATGCAGCGCAAGTCTACTATCACTTTGAACTAAATCACACGCAAGTCACCATCCCTGTGCCACCATGGTGTGGAGCATACGGTGGACATCGTTGGACTACGACGATCGAACTGTCATATATAACTCTGCCCACTACCGCATCAGACAACTGACCGGCTCGGACAGTGGTTTGACTGTGGGGGTGGGGGAGAGAGTGAGGTTGACGGCTCAGCGCGTTTTCCTCACTATAAACAATCTGACGCGCTTGAAACTAAAAGCCGCGACTGTGAAGGTTGCCAACTGACGGGATAACTCGGACCGCGTGGCCAGCCCAATGTGTGTTTTGTGTGGAGTGGACTGGCGGACTGAGAGTCAGGCTGCAATGGCTCCTTCTTAATGTAACCTTTATGGCACACCCACCCCGTGGGATCCGAGTCAGGTGTGGTGGTACGCCCAGATGCGGCTCCGGCCGCGCCAGCCACCTGCGCCCTCTCCCATGTCCGGTCTTCTTGACTCTGTCATGACACCGTCTCAGGTGGGGGAGGAGGAGAGTGTGCGGTAGTTGCAGTGAGAGGCTACTTTCACTTAAAACTAATTCACGCGCAAGTCACCGTCCCTGCATCACCCTTCCGTGGAGCATACGGTGGACCTCGTCGAAATCGACGATTGAACTATTGTATATGCAACTCGATTTTTTCCAACGAGTCATCTCTCCTCATTCCTTCTCCTCACCGTCAAATAGGGTTCATGGGGTTCACAACTTTCATGCCTCCCATGCCTCTGTCTCGGTGCGCTGCTGGAACTGTGGCGATACTACCGACCGGAACCAACGCCACCTGGTTTGTCAAGTGGCACAGGCGGAGGACGAGAGCACTAGGATGGCCGCCATATTACAGCAGCTCTCCTCGGATCCCGCACGGGCCATTGATGCGCACAGTATGGCCGTCTTCCTTCTCTGCCCCAACCCCGAAGCCAGATTCAGTTTGCCCGCTCAATTGGCCAGCCACCTCCTGCCTGTCACCGATATATCCCCCATGGCACCCTCCTTCTCCCTTCGATATACTCGCGCCATTTCCGCCCTGATGGGTTACATGCAGCCTTGTTTGGTTTCGAGTCAGGACACTGAGCGGGCCGTTCAACCCGCGCCGTCCGAGCCACTTATACTCAGGAAATTCCTTGAAGACAACTTTAAAACGTAAGGCAGTCATTTTCAGTACACACTGCATTTCTTCAACCATTAACTGTGTTTCCTGAACAGTCGCTTGAGAGAAGATTATTTGACTGTGCTTGTCATAAATGATCGCATATTTATTCGTACAGCGATGCGTGACAGCTTTTCCTTCACTTTTCCCAGTCGCCGTCCGCAATCAGTAAAACACATGATGGCCACAACGTCCGTTTACACCTATGGAACTGTTCGCCTATCATATATAACCATGGTGTTCGGTTGTTATTTAACTACCATCCAATTCTGTCTCCACAACACTGTGCATATTTCTCATTAAACTACTCATACGCGTTTTTAAACTATCGCGTTGCGCTAAGATTCATGGCTTGGAAGTCTGCTAGGGGATGAGATAACTTGATCCTCCTCTAAGGCCAGGTTTTCAGTGGCAGTACTACTCAGTTGGGATCCGAGTTGCCCCCTTTCTTGTTCTATGAAAATCTGGTCGATCGTGCGCGAACCAGGTGTGTGTGTGTGCCCCCTAAACGGGCCACGTGGTAGATGCGTTGGACCAACACGGGGGCCACATTAGGGCACGGCAGGCGTTATTCGGGTTGTGCTCCCATAACAAATGCCGAACATGGAGGTGTGGTGGCACGCCTAGGGGCGGCTAGGACTTAAGGGACCCAGCCACGCCAGCCACCTGCGTCCTCTCCCGCCTCCGGTCTTCTTGACTCTGTCTTGACACCGGGCTCGGGTGGGGGAGGAGAGAGTGCGGTAGATGCAGCGCAAGTCTACTATCACTTTAACTAAATCACGCGCAAGTCACCGTCCCTGCTCAACTTTCCCATGAGCATACGGTGGACATCGTCGGACTACGACGGTCGAACTGTCGTGTGTGTGTGGCTCCGGCCGCGCCAGCCACCTGCGCCTCTCCCATCTCCGGTCTTCTTGGCTCTGTCTTGACACCGAGCTCAGTTTGGGGAGGAGGAGAGGGTGCGGTAGCTGCAGCGCAAGGCTACTATCACTTAAAACTAATTCATGCGCAAGTCACCGTCCCTGCACCACCTGATGTGGAGCATACGGTGGACCTCGTCGAAATCGACGGTCGAACTGCCGTGTGTGTGTGTGTGTGTGACACGCGCAGATGGGCTGTTCAGATTTGTTAGCCACTGCGCCCAACCTCCTTTCTAGTCTTCATAATCCAGTCTTGACGCAGAGCCGAGGTGGATAAGCGAGTAGAGTATGTAGATGCTGCTAGGCCTATCATTATGATAGTTCGACGATGTTCATCGTGTACTTCACAGCAGGCTGGAAGGAAGCGCGTTGACTTGCGCGTGCATTAGATTATAGGGAGAGTAGACTTTTGCTACATCGGCCGCACTTTCGGTCCCGACCTGGGCCTAGTATCATGACCAACTCAAGAAGACCGGAGGTGGGAGGGGGCGCAGGTAGCTGGCACGGCCGGAACCACCCCTAGGCGTGCCGCCACACAAAGCCTATCACTAAACTAATTCTTGCACTTCACTGTCCCTCTACCCACTGTGGCACACGTGAACATTGGCGATAACGACGATCGAACTTCCACTTCATGTTTTCATATACTTACTTATTTTTGAGTACCTTTTCATTTTCTGCAATTGTCTGACTGGTTTTTATACATTGAAGAACGTATTAGTACCATTTGCCCGTCGCGTGACAAGATGATAACCTTAAAAGTAATATAGTATTAATATGACATAGCTACGGGCTGGTTCTCAGATATGAGCTCCTCGAGATCATTCGTTGAATCTGACACGTATTGTGAAAAAACGTGAAAAGGCGCTAAGAACACTCTGATTGAATAACCTTTACCCTTTCACTGTTACCAGAGTCTACTTTTACTATGACTAAAAAATCGCTAAAGATGCACATTAATAATACTGGTAATACTCAAGTATCATAATCCTTTTCAGGTCTATCCTTCACTTATCTTGATGATTGAAACTATGCGTCTGTGCTATAACCTTGCGCCAGTCGCATCTCCTTCTGACTCTGTCAGTTTCCTTTCCAAACTGGCCTCTGACCCCTTTGCTCGAAGATAGAGGATATCTTGATTAACTGCTATTTCGTTCAGGAGATTAAGAGTTCTGGGAACACTTTCTTCTGTTCAGTCCTGATCTATCTTTTCCAACTGCTTCGCAGACTGTCGTACCGTAGAAATTCTCCAATAATGTCCGGTCACCTTGAATAACCTCAAATGTGAACTTCTTTCGTTTATTCATCAGATCTCTTCCTCCCCGTGATCTGACCCGTGCTAAGACCGCAGTTCCAACTTCACACCTCTCCCGCTTGCGGCCTACCTTAAATTCCGAGCGTAGTGGCGTAAGCGGTCAATGCAATACGCCGCCAGTGCCTTCACCGCCAAGCCAGCGTCAACGGCTCCTCCTTCAAACGCCGGCCCCACCGGTTACAAATCAGCCCCCGCCAAAGCCAAGCAATCCGTCCACACCACTTCTACCGATAGCTCCTAAACCTGCTGTGTTCGCGCTCCGCTCTTGCCTTCCTCCGTCGTCCACTGAACAGTCACTCACTGTAAATATTTGCTGCTGATCATAATGTCTACGCAAATGTTTATAAGTAGGCATTATTCATTTAACCAATTTTAATTTGCGTTGTAGACTAGTGCGAGTGGCTCGACCAGGCCTCCAATATTTCGTCTGGTAGGCGTTCATCCATTTGTATCCGTCTGACAGTGTGTCGCTTTCTGGAGGTAATTTTGACCTCTTTCATCCTGTTCTTTTTCTATCAGGTGGGTTCAACTGCAAACCCTTCGCGTTTGGGTCAGCCGCCATCAACTGTCTCGCCTTCCGAATTCGCATCATTTGTCGAGGCAGCGAAGAGACAGCAACAGAACTTACTGGAAAATTCGGTTAGTTACTGTCGGCTTTGATAGGCTGCAGCCCCTATGTGCAGTTAAAAATCGCCGTAAACCGATGAAAATGGGAAAAGCGAATCATGTAAATGTCACAGAATGAATATGGAGGGGATACGCTTGTCGAATGTGAGTAGAATAAGGTCCTTTTTATGGAAAACTGTAGTAAAATATGTAATAGAAGTCTGTGTTGCATTGCGCCCAATAGTTCCTATTGTATGTTGCTTTGAGGTCACGAACCAGACATTATAAGTTGTTGTGGGTATTTTGGTTTTTATGAGTAAATCTGGTGTGGAGGCCTAAAGCGGAGTTCTGTTTGCTTATTTAGATGCGCTTGGCCAAGGCAAACAGATTTTCCGTTGATTGCGCCGATAGGGACGTCACTGGAATGTATTATTTCATAAGCTCACATCTTAACAGGCCAGTCACTGACTAATAAATTTAAATAGAATCGTCAGGTGCAATCGTAAACGTACCATTTTGTGCACATAAAAATGTCTTTTCTATTGTTTAATTTCTCTTATGATGAGTTTCAGATCGTGTTTGAAAATGTGGTGAATTCTTTACGATTTTGAGCGTCTTCAGTCGACTGCCCATAAATGTAGATTCCGTTCAATGTGTTTATTAAAACCTTAAAAATATGATATTTGTTAAAAGCATTTACCGAAGTAGTGACTTTTTGGACATTCTTTCTACCGCAGATGACCGTATGGGTCATATTTGTAGACTCACTCAAACATGAAAACTCGCTGCCGAGAAAAATGAACGTCCATAACAAAAGCCGGGCAAATATATGCCTATAATTAGTTTAAAAACTTTCTATAGTAAGTTACCTTTTTTGAAAAGCGCTTTAATTAAATATGTCGCTGTCAAATGTCTGCGTACTTAACGTTTTTCCAAGGTAAAGTCGAGGAAAAACTGCGAATGTTTGACCGGTTTTTCCACTTCGCTGAAAATTATGGATAAAATTTCTGCTGAAAATTCAAGAAATCACTTCTCTCATTCTATTGGAGCATTTTTCGATATATTTGCTTACTTTTCAGTCTAGTTCTAAGATTTCAAACGCACGAGAGTGGCCAAATATATTATAAGATTTTGTGATAAAATGTCAATCTTCTGCCCCTTCCGTTTTAAGTTTCCTTATTCACTTATAGTCAACTGCAGAACAAAATTGTCTTGGCGTACGAATCTGCCCTTGTTTTTCGTAAACAATGTTATCTGTCAAACCTGCATTCACCTGATTTCGTGATAACAAAACAAAATATTCCGTTCTCCGAAGGGATATATTCCAAATTTTTCCGGTTTATATTAATTTTTATTCATAACACTGCAAAAAAATCAAATGCTTTGATCCGTTGCTTTTAATAGCGTAGGAAAATTCCTGGATAGCAAGAAACGTTAGATTTTGCCCTGTGTAGCCCCGTTTTCCCATCAATAAACCGATCTGAAGTGAACTCTTTATTATTAAACTATTTTTTGTGTATCAATTCAATACAACAAATAGAAATAACACCTTAAAATGCGTGCCCTGCAACTACCTCAAATTCTGATATAGACATTTAATGAGTTAGACAATCTACTGTATATAAGCAACTTCAAATTAAACTGCTGGAATTATTCTCCATGCAGACGTAGTTTCGGTCGTTTTACGTCCTTACATTCGTTTTTGTAGCAATCGTCGACTCCCACTACCGTGCGTATAGTATGCACTATGCCACTGCCGCAAGGATTGAGTTCCGTGGCCCCAGTGTCGGTGCCATCGACATCCTTGACCTCCGTCTCTTTCCCCGTACCGGTCGGCGTAACATCCGCTCCAGCCGTCGAAACCGTACCGCGAGCTCCGGAATCAATCGCACTACCTTCCTCTCTGCAGGAGGCGTTGAGGCGGCCTGCTTGGTTATCCCCATCAGGACCTCGTTTCGTTGGATCGCGGTCGTTAACTCAGCCGCTGTCGTGGCCTCGAACCCATTGTCAACAGCCAGTCATAGTCTCAACCGCTATTGGCGATCGCGCCCGGCCTCGTGGACCCCAAATCGTCTGTCCAATCTGTGCCTTCACAAGTTATGAACGCAATGTCATCATGCAGCATATAGTGGATGAGCACTAAACCCTGTCTGAGCCGCACCCATTCGAACACGTCCTCCCTCGTCTGTTTCATATTTGTATGTGTACATATCATCCCGCCGATCGGTTTATTTTCCATTAATAACAACAGAGAATTGAAATTCTTCCTTGTTTTACACAGAATACTGGCCAACCGCCGTTTCTGCAATGCCTTGAGTCGCTCGCCGGACTACCATCCGAGACGGCAAAAGATAAGTGTGCCCATTGCAGGTGTTTCTATTTGGTGCGGAAATCATGTAGTCCCCCACGTGCGAGAAACAAATTAGTTGTTTGGCTTGATTCTTGTTCGGCAGTTTGGTTGTCATTAAAGTCACCGGAAACAACGTTCCTCGCGTGACTAGTTCTTTGTCCAAGAAAGGGATGAGAGCGCATACAAAGCGAGACGACGTTGCGTTTGCTGATCAACTGTAAATCATGGCTCAAGAAACTTTGTAGCCCCTCAGGCGCATATACGTTTTTCGTCTCTGGCAACTACGACATGCTAGAGGTCGTGATCACAGTTATCGGGCTATCGGATAATGCAGGCATACAGCCTATGGGAAAGCCGATCGCAGGTGCCCACAATGCTATCACCCAATCAGTTGACCAAGCGGACATTGGTTGAATCTCGCATGACGCTTATGCACTCGTGCACATCACTAGCGGACAGAGGCGCACACATAGAATTTCATCTTGACGGTGTCTCGTCCCTACTGGTTTGTGTTTGGCCATCCGCGATTTCAGCAGTCTTCCTGTTTGTCTGACGGGTTTTCCCGTCCGAAATTACACTACCGGATAAACCACCCTAAGACGCCTTTTAGACCGTTCAATTGGCTCTGGATGATTGCCCCGGGCCGGGATGAGACGCCAGCTCAAGCGGGGTTGGAGGCAGCTAATGGCCTCGCAGTTTTTCCGAGACGTTTACTCGGCTCATTTTAGTAGATCTGCATGGGGGAGCCTAGAAGTTACCCTGCCTTGGTCGGCAGGCAACTTACGCTTTTAAATTCTTGAAGGACTCGCTTTGACGAACTGGCGGGTGTATGGATTAGTAGCCGAAAGTTGGAGATGCCGTAAGAACAACTTTTCCCAACCTTAGGCTGATGGGCTTCCTCGGTTTATTGTTTCGGCCTCCGCTTTAACCAATTCCTGGAACTTTCCACATGCATCAGTGGTATCCGTGCGCCGGCAAGACTGACCTATTGGACTCGGAATGGACATTTCTGCTTCTAGCGTTCAGTCACAATAATATAACTGAGTGGACAGGGGATTTTATCTTGTAATAGGATGAACAGAGTGCCTATTTGTGATACGATCAGAGGTTACTCTCTCCCGCACTTTTTTGTCTGGAGCTTTCAATTTCGCACATGAGTAGCCGTTCAACATTCAGTCTTTTGATCGTAGTTCATCCCTGCCTTGGGCAAGAGTACGACCTGCTGGTTCGGAAAAATAAGTCCGAAGCTGCCGTTCCAGGCTCCAGTATCTCCATTGATAAAGTTCCTCCAAGTCGGCTTTGGTTCAAATCGCAGTCCGTACCTCAGGTTGGGGTCAGGACTGGTTGAGGATGGTGAGAATTTAGAAGTGTTCATTGCAGCCACCGGCGGCTCAACAGTTCATAATTTCGGATTTCCCGCCTGTGATCGCCCTGGGCCGGAACCGTAAGGCAAAACAGACTACCCCGAAACGATCAGTGAACGCCAGTCCCATGTGAACTTGGAAATTTGTCGAGGACTGGCTGTAGACCGTAGGATAGGAATTACGCACAAATTTAGCGCTTGCGCATCCCTACTAATCTGGATCACTTCAGCTTCCCTGACCGGCTACTATCGTTATGCGGGCCGAAGGTTTGGAGAGGGTAGGGGGGAGAGGGCGATGAATCCCATGTGCCAAACGTATCCTCTGCTATATTTATGTTTCGCAGACGTACAGTGACCGATCTCATGAAATACTAAGCAAAATTCTGAAATATCTTTTCGATTAGGAAGGGTACTTAAGTTGCCTTGTCAGATTTATCATCTTAGAGTATCATCCCGTGTATTAAAGACACACCAGAATATGAGCTTTTGAATGCATGTTTCTTTGTGCCTGCAAAAACCGCGATCAATAAAAAAGTCACATTCGATAGCCGTACTAATTCGATCACAACTCGCGTATGTTAATGTTTTGAAAAGGTTTCTCTTATAACCTTGAGGCCTATCTTCTAATGCAGTTGCGTTTGAAGTAAATAGTCTGCAAGCTGTATTCTTTCAGTGCAGTTAAAAGAATATATTCCTCTATGCCATTAAGAATATACCATGGAGTGCTCATAAAATTTTGCAGTGGATATGGGCTATTTTGTCTACTTCATGAGGAGCATGTTATTTGAATAAAACGTTTTAAAAGCAAAAAATAACCTCTTTTCGAGCATAAAATTAAAAGATGTCATGATTGACTATCAACTAGGTACAATAAAGAAATTTCGTTAGGTTTTCTGTGAAGTATATTTGAATTTATAAGGGCATTTAAATGCAATATAAAAAAATGCACGCTGCATAAATAGTCATCTCTTCTATAGAGTGATATTTCTGCAGGCAGTCAAAGGTCAGCATATCGTCATATCCGAAATATCAGTGGCTTGGGCTTTATGATGATCAATTGTACAATTCCACATAAGTAATCCTACCTAGCTGAAAACTCATTTCGAAATTTCATTTAATATTTCACGAGATCGTGTCCCGGTAACTGATACTACTGAGACAGTATCTGCCTACAAGATCACCAGGACAACTTGTTCATAAATGGAAGCTTTCGAATTTGTACAGGAGTCCGTCTTCAGACGTGACGGCGCCAAAAAAGTAAACATTATCTTTCTGACGATAAAACCCATCAGAGGTCAGTTTTGTATTCAGTTACAGGATCCGGCAGTTGATGGACTTGTCATGAGAGGCAAATACAGCTAGTCTCAAACAGTTTTCTCCACAGCTGTGAAACAGAACTCAGGGGACACCTTTTGGGAGTTAAGCTGCTGTTTCGAATAAATTTGCTCAGGATTGCAGATGCAACGAAATGAAAAGCTCTGGAAAAAAAAACAGTTGTTTTCCGGCAGTTGATGGACTTGTCATGAGAGGCAAATACAGCCAGTCTCAAACAGTTTTCTCCACAGCTGTGAAAAAGAACTCAGGGGACACCTTTTGGGAGTTGAGCTGCTGTTTCGAATAAATTTGCTCAGGATTGTAGATACAAACGAAATGAAAAGTTCTGAATTACCAAGATGTGGCAAATAAAGTGACGTTAGGGATTAATAAGTAAAACGAATAGCAACCAGATAAATTTATTGTATACGTGTCAGTTTGCGCAGCCTTATATATCAAGTTTAGGTCACAGGAAGCGGCAACTAAAACACACCTGTACATACGAAACAATTGAGGATTATGCATAATTCTAAGTTTAAAACATTCGCATTATTTCTAACGGAGCTAACAGCCCGTACCCTGAAAGTCAAGTTTCCTCGGTATCTGGATTCGGCTGAGAGGGACCGAACAACCGTAAAGTTCCGCAAACCGTTTCCATTTACCCAGATAATATCCAGTTCTGGATGCTTTATGGGCCTTCAGACTGAAATGAAGAATTCCTTTATGACTGTATATAAAGAAGTCTAGAGAGGTCATACGTTCTAATATGCAGATAAGTTCTTTCTCAATCGTTTTAATTATAAGGTTACGAGTGATCTTGATATGTAAAAGCATACCGGTAGTATTTATTGCCCAATTGGCCGTATTTAGCAAGGCAAAACCTGAAAATTCCAAAAGGACATCTTTAGGATATAATAATGCCAGTCTTTTGAGCGTTGACCTCCGTTTTCCATTGCCAAGTCACGTGATTTTGAGGGGAATATGGGAACCGGCGTCATACCACAGAAGGCATCCATCAGGACTTACTTTATGGTCGTGGACCCTTTGATGGAATGCGCGGGTGTTGTTGATGTGGCATTGGTTATTTTAGAGGAGTCAGTACCCACTTGGAAAAATTCCAAATATTAAGACCGAAAATTATTTTGTGCCATGTTTTTCTGAAATAAACCAACGTTAATTCAAAAGTAGCTATACTTTATACTTTACTCAAAGACTTTTACGTTATTAGTTAAAACCTCCTACCATCTTTAAGGTAAAAATGGATTCTAAAGTGAAAAAAATGTTCATCTGTCGACACAATCCATTGATCTTGAATTCTGACTTTTTCTTTAATGTTGCATCGACTGAAAAATTTATAATCTTTTGGAAGAATAGATATTAAATACGCCGTGGATGATAAGAACTTGCCCGTGAAGTGCTTTCAATGTTGTTTTCACTCGTGCAACGCGATGATGTCTACCGTTTTTATGTTGCACAATTTCTCTATCACGACGTTCATAATATTATGGCCTTTTCTTTTCAGTGGCCGACTTAAATGGATTGATTACCCTGGCGATTGGTTAGCAGTAATATTTTCAGATGGTTTCAGCAGTTCTTAATACATCACTGTTTTGGGCCCACTAAATGCCTAGAATAACTTTTCTCCTATCAATATTCTTCTTCGGTATGGGTGCTGATGGCTGGCTAGGCATCGTCCAGGTTTTTTACGTTCAGGATTATTGCGAAAGGTCCACTTGTTGACGCCAGTAAAGATTCGAAAGAATAATGCGTGTCTGAAAAACAATATTTCACATGTGGGTTTATGCCTTTCTTGTTTTCTTTCAGCCAAGTTATGCGGCGTCCGAATTCCTTATTTTTGAACAATTTTCAACGTATGTCAGTGTTTTCCAACACTTGGTCTATCAATTTCGAGTACGTTGGCATTTATAAGCATTTAGCTTGTATCGTGACAATTTTATGACTGTCCTCAACGTTCCATCTCTTCTCTTTCAAGAACATCTGAATGTTCTTTCGAAGATAGTCAGTTCGTCCTTAACTTTCCCAAATAAAACATGACCTTCAACAACAATTTTTCAAATGAGCACAGAAGGCTATGCTTCCCCCAAATTATTTTTGGTGCGAAAATTTTCCGTTTTTCCCTACAGTAAAAAACATCATTGTCAGCGCTTCAACCAAATGTCATAAAATCAAATATGGCAACTGTTTCAGGTACTTCATAATACATTTGTTGCAATGCGAAGTTGCCCAAAAGCAGTACCTGTTAAAGCAATTAAAATAAAACGGCGCAAATTAGATGCCCTACATACTGTGTGATGCATCTATTTTGTGCACCTTGAGAAAACCATGTGCATGTGTGGCCTAGTGATCGCTGAGGAGATAAACTCGGATCGAACGGTTGTTGTATGTTTCAATCAATCGATCAATCAATCAATCAATCAATCTTTGAAACTGCGGCTTTACTTTTCCTTTGAGTTTTCAGCGCACGGAAGGTGAACCTCCCTGTATTTCGGTACGTGGTACACCTCGTCGACTTACTCAATCTTTTACGTGATGACGTTTGCGTTACTATTGAGGGGAAGACAAAAAGGAGAAAATGCCATTTGCTCTCGAAGACCACAGTCCTCGCCCTTCCTAAATCGGTAAGGACTGTTGGTACTTATTTTGTCAATTGATATCAACGACAGGCCTCCATACGTCCGCACGCATAGTCTCGAGGAGAAAAGAGGCCAGGAGATGGCATTAAAGGCAAGCGAAATGTAACTTTTGCATAAGCGGCTCCCTTTCTAAAAGGTTAAACTTCTTGTTGGCATATTTTGCTCGTTGATGAGATGGTGATAGTGTTGAAATTCCCTTGGAAAATGGACCTCTCCCTCATTCTAGAATCCTTATTGATGCCATTTCTTCTTCGCAGCACTTCTTGTAACCTTTTTCGAGTGTGAATAAAATATTTAGATAGTAAGGTCAGAAAATGTTGTTTTAAATCCTCGAAGCTGATGTCAGTAATAAGGTAACACCGGAATGCCGGGTTTTTAATGCATTTCCTTCTGATCGCCTGCAAAAACCACACTGAATAAAAGTCGTCATCTGCACAGCCGTAATTATTCTACATATTTTAAAAGTTCTTCTGTAGTTAAACATATTTTATGGAAAACACTTACAGAATTATCAATCTACAATCATTTTGTAGTAAGTCAATCAAGACAGGATTTCACATGCAGAAATCATACGATAAAATTGACTACTTAAGTACTATGTTATCCCCTACACATTCAAATATCTTTTATAGGAAAAATGCGCGAAAATGTTCTTTTTTACAGGCATTCAGTAAAAAATTATGCTTTCTTCAAATGACATGCATGCCAGTTCCGCGTGTGGACAATGCCTTCTTCGTCATCGAACAGTATCAATTCTTGACGTCCGAAGGACATCACAACGTCGAGTTTGTATCTGCCAACTTTTTATCAGGCACGAAAAGCGACCAACCACCTGCTATTCCCGAGTGCCTGCCACAACTTTCGGGTTCAAATGACTGATGAGAGACCGAATCCCTCTATACATACTATTTGACGGTTAATTCCGTCAAAAACGTCCCAGAAGTCCCCATTTGTTCTCCCAACCCAGTGGACATTGAAAGTTGGCCACGAGTAAGAGGCACCATCAGGAGAAAAGTGACAGGGTCAAAATGTCCGAGAGCAAACAACCCAAACAAACAACAAAAATTCAGAAACACTGTCCTCTGGTCATCGGGGACAAAAAGAATACACGATAAAGACAGTCCACGAAGATCGCAAAAGCGATACACTGGAAGGTTTAAATTGTCGGCATCAAAGGCAAGCATAGGTGAGTTCCGTGCGAACTTTAGGTGAGATTTCCCTTTCTTGAAGAGAGCGTCAGTGATGTGTATGTATATATCACCCGATACTCGTAGTTCAAACAACCAAACAGCATAAACATTCGGTATGTACAATTACTAACATATCCACCTTAATGGAGAACAGAAAAACGGTGGATCAATTTCAAAACGCTAAATCTCAAATCGGGCTGGCACACGGAGAGGCACAACGAGGTTGACCACCTCACGAAAGATGGCTTCGCGTAAGTCTCCAGCTGCTTAAAGCATGGTTCACCGTCCCGCGGTTCATCAAAAAGCGCGGGGAAGTTTCGTCCTCTCTGGACAGCGCTAACACTTTACTACGGCTGTGTACATCGTTGCGCAAGGCGCACGTGGGTAATCGCTACTTCCACCGACCGTACCGGCGAGACAGAGTATAGAGGAATTCATCGAATCATTCACAACCACTGGTACTGTAAATACAGCAAGCTATTGTCGATCGATGTCTGCAGCTACAGTAGGTGACCTAACTCATGCAGTGTGTAATCCAAATTTGAGTGAGCAGTTTAGCGTACATTTCATCTCTTTTTTTGGTTTGTTAAGTAGAAAGCTCAGAAAGCCTTTTACTAAAGAACGCTGCATTTTAATCTAACATAATGAACGAAAACAGATAGGATTTTCATGAAATCGGGGTTGCCAGACATCCAAGCATTTGATGCATTGTGCTATAACAGAAAATTAATATGATAACGATTACTGAACCTTTCCACATATTCATCTGTTGCTGTCTTTCATGAGCGGTTGCAATACGTGAGGAGAATAACATTCTCCTCTCTGCGGCTCGACGCTCAACCTTTGCCTGTATCTACATTTGATCAGATCATTGTTGACTATCTTCTATGAGCCACTTCTCATCACGGCCCATGATTGTCTACATTGTTAACTTTATTATATGCCTGGTAATCTGCAATTAGCATGTTTGCATACCTAGCAGCTTCCGGCTCGACCTTCTAACGGTGCGGCTTTCACCCTAACATTTTTTAAAGTTTACTATTGCAACTTTTTATTGATAAAAAATATCCTATGAAAATCGCACGCTTTTATATGCACCAGAAAGTTGTTCTGATCTAGGTCCCACCTTGATGTTTGATGTTTATTTATCTAGAGTTTTGTCAGGCCTTAATTGGAGTTTCTGAAATTTCTTATGGGCAACTTCAAATCAGCATTAGTACAAGTCGATAATGTGTCCAGCGACTAGCATTCACTTTGCTCAACGGCTCAGGCTAGGATGTCCTCAGCCGGAAATCATTGCGAGGTACCACGGCCGACATATGGTGGGAAAATTATCCTCGTTCCTTTTCCCTGGGACACCAATCATATTAATGCGTGCAACCTTATGCGACTCACAGCCTACAGTGAAATTCTCCATTCCATCGAGTGTGTTCTTCGAGCCGGGGCTCTGAGTTTTGAGGCAAGCAAGCCACTTTTCTTCCAAAACCCCGCTTACATTATCTGAAATTTTGAAATGTTCATTCGAAAAGTGTTAGTAAAATTTGAACGAAATCGAAACTAATCAGCGCATGTGCACCAGACATTGTTTATTGAACCTACCGGCTTGGCATAACGAGCAAAAAGTTTTCCACGCGAAATAAGTTAATGATTTATACTGACAGGGAAAATGAAGGTAGTTCCGATTGAATTTGTCGGAGTTACTCAAGCCACTGTCTACGGCAGCTCGCATTTGTGTGCTTATGCATCAATGGACTAGGGCATTACCAATGGACTGGCGGCCGCGTCGTTTTGAGGCCTACTCTCTGATGCTGACGGCTTTTTTCCTCAGCATGGTACTCGTGCTGAAACAGGGTGCTCGACTTCCTTCCTGCAAAATTAAATAAAGTAATGAACTAACATTAACAATGTTTAACTTTTTAAAACATGAGTTGGCGGAAGTAGTCTTGAACGGCTAGGACCTATAACCTGAAAGATAATACAACTCTCGTGCATTAGACGGAGTGAAAGCGTTTGTTTCAGCCGTATGTCGTTTCCATAAAACCGATTTCGTCTGTTTTGGTTAATATACGTCTGTCTACAGCCAAAGAGGATGTTTTCAACTATTTCCCGAGAACATGGCCTCGAGCGACAATTTAGTCCTCGCGATCAAAGTAAACCACTCTGCCTCTTGGGATTGCGTGTGAATTACCCAGCGTCGGCCCTACGCTTTTCTTCCGTTCACACATTCACTGAGAGAACGAAGCCCGGATGCACGTACGTGAGACCAAACCGCGTAATCCCCCCCCCCTCTAGTGCGCCACGCACCTGCTGGTCCTCTCGATAACCTAATCTGATGCTGCAAACGCCTAGGCCGTTGTAGGCTGCAGTCACGGCAACCTTTCTTCCAGACAAAACACTCGCTTGTCGTCAGCTTGCAAGATCGACTGCAGGCTCTGCGCACTATAACCACACTTCACCTGACGACTGGAGACGCGAATGCAAGCACATAAGGGCCGTCCTTCACATTTGCTCGCCGTAGCATGGGGTCGATTCTATTCCACCCAACTTTCCTAGGCAAGTCGTGACTCACATCGTCTTGGCCTCATTTTAGGTCTGAAATGCCAGCGCTGTTCATTTTGGGGCCCTACCGTCAATCGCACCAAGGCAGACAGGTCAGGAAGAGGACGTTTGGACGCTTATTTTTCAGCTCCAGTATACACTGAAGAGGCATTCAACCAAAAAACTGCACCGGACCAGTATAGTTTCTCGTGGAGTCTTTTCAGCCTCGCCCAAGTTTTATTAGTCGTCTACAGTTGACGAGAAATTGCTTCGAAATAGAATGTTACCTCGGTAGTCAGGGGCAGAAGGTTAAGTCCGAAAGAGCAACCCAGAATGTGTTACAATCTCTCTGAGAGCACGTGGTTAAAAATTGCCAAGCCCCGTTTAATTTTGGCAATCGGAAACTAGCGCATTTATTGTTGAAGGCTGCCGGGCTCTTAGCATATGACTGAGCATGAACCTTTAGGTACAAACGATCATATTTGCTGACCCTAACCAATCCGTTCGCGAGTCTACTGTTTTGCGAAAAAGCCTAAACAGAACACGGGAATGGCAACCTCTCAACCCGCTTAAAAATTTTAAATTTCAGGAAATTTTATTCCCGTATCTTAACGTTAACACGAAAAACCAAACTGTCACCTTAATATTAACCGTAGACCTACTTTAAACATAAAGCCTACATTTAACACGATAAGAACCTTAACCCTTAGCCTAATCATGACCCTAATCTCCAACTTAAATCTAGCCCTAAACTTACCCCTAACCCTCACATTAGTCCTAAACATAATTTATGTTAAATTTAGCTCAAAGCATATGTATTGTGGAAGGTTCCTTTACCCGTGTCCTGTTTAGACGGCCATCCCAAGGCATCCCATTCTTGAAATATTCTTTCATTGTACGGGTTTTAATCCTTGGTAAAATTAGGTAGTTTTCTGAACATGGAGGGATCTCCAAAGTTCTTCGATGGACTTGCATTATACATACGTCAGTAGCAAACAAAGTACTCAAATATTTCAAAAAGGCAGTTGCGTGCTGGTTTTAACTGTCCTGAGTTGAGGGTTGCTAATTGTTCAAAATTTATAAAAATCAAATGTATTTTAATACCCGATGAATGCACTGCTTGGTTAACCTTCACATAAAAACCTACCATACAGAAAGCTACTGAAGGTTATAGAACGAGTTAATATGCAGACACACTTAGATGATAGGTTCCAAAACACTATAACATAATAAAAAAATGATTTTGATGCAGCTGATTTTCAGTAGTTTGTTGTTGCGACCTAAATTCTGTAATTACAACAGACAAATATTAAGTCGCTTATTCGTTAGCTGAACTGTAAATCGTGAACTGCATATTTAGGAGTACAAGGAATCGAGCAGCTCGGTGCTAAGAACCAACATGCACAGAATTATCGTGTTGTACGGTCTGTATAATTTTCGGAGTGTAGCGCCCTAAATGTTCGCGTTCTTTCCAAAATCACAGATCACGGAATCTCATGCAATATAATCCATACTGAATTTATTAGACAGATGCACCTTAGTGAGAGTTTGACTGCCCGCTGCTGGGGAGGCAAACCTAAAAGCCAATATTAAAGGTGTTGTGTCAGACAACTTAACTTGTTTGGAGGTTAGTCAGGAAACCTCACGCAAGCGGAGCGTACGAGTGGCGTCAGTGAGATCCAGCCTCTTCAGCCATCAAACGTGGTTCAGTGAAGTGCGAGTGTTCAAAATCCCACCGTCAACCATACTTTTCCTGATGAGAGTAAGGGTAGCTCAAATGTACTCCCTGGCAGTAGATGGGAGCAGGAAACGTGCACAATACAGATGGCTTTGCGCTACATTTCAGGAAAATCGGGGTTAGAGTTTTGGCTAGGGTTGGGTTATGATAGGGTTTACGGTTATTTTTTGGGTTATAGTTAGCGGTAGGGCTATGGCAGGGAGATATTTACCCCTTCCTTAAATTTCAAACCTATGGGACATTCCTATGCAAGTGCCCTGCTGGGGAGCCATAAAATCAATTCGAAATACGAATCCGATAAGTGGAAGGACTCACGGTGGGGATCGGAAACACTGCCGAAATTTTTCATTAAGTTATAGCATTGCTACCGAAAGCGTATTCGGTAGGAATGCTAGTGTTTGTGGATATTTTTGGTCTGTGGTAAAAATGGGTTGGGGTCGTTATAGGGCAGCAGTGTCTTTTCAAGTACAGTAGTTTCTGATTTCTATTTCCTTTTTAAAAAGGGGAGGGGTTAAGGTAGTTATGGAGTACGCGATATTGTCCCAATTATTACGCTCAGTAAGGAAGACTATTGCTCAGGTTTATCGGGTAGAGTTTGTTGATGGCATTCGATAACCCTTGGTTACATATTAAATAATTAAATAATTCCTTACTTTAATAATTTAATAAAGTAATCACTACTTATTTATTTAATAAATAATTCATTAATAAACATAAACATTGTCGATTCGTTACAGTTTCGGGAAATTTGTCGCTTAGCGGTCTTAAAACACTAAAGAAACAAGCTTTCTTAAAAATAAGGCATATGTTAGTTAATAAATTAATATTTAATAAAATAAAAAAGGTTAATTTTTACTAAAAACTCGAACTGCACTTAATGTATTTACTATATATCACGCATATAAAGTTAAATAAAAAGGTGCTTAAGGAATGGTGCACATAAAATGGTTATATTAATTTTTTTTAAAAGTACAATGCGCACAAACTAGAGCTTTTCATCCGTAGCTTTCAGTAGCATAGGAAATTAATTGAATATCAAGAAACGTCTGGCCTGTTTTGACTTCATTGAACAGAATTGAAACGAACTCTTATTTAATAAAAAAAAGCTTCCTGCCCCTGAAATCAATCCAACAAACAAAATAAACAAGCTCAAGTCTGCGCCAAACTACCAACTAAAATTTAAATTTTGACATTTAATGAGCTACATCCTAGTGGACAGTTTCTCAATCTGCGCGTATCGCATCTTGCGTAAGCGGTTTTGGTGTGTTTCATGCGCCCCTCCACTGCCACTTTATTCACCGTGTCCGCAGACGCCAGAGCCCAGTTCGGGTTCACGCCCTTGGAAGCCAGTTCCGAAGAACAGAACACAATCCAATTTTGGAACATTCTTGGTATTTCCTTTATACTGGCTCTCCGGAGAAGTTTTTTTAGATCAAACTGGTGCAGAATCTTGGCATGCACGCGCTGGCAATAAAGGCCAAACCACAATCGCAGGGGTTCATTTCAAGGGGTTGCCACCACTTCTGACGTTGTGATGGCTTTGACCAATCAAAGACGTGCTGATGTAACTACCACGTGCCGTAAGTGCATATGTTCCTGTCTCAGCCTGGTATTGGCCGAGGTTGGTGCGCAGTGGCCTAGTCGATCCGGCGCGCGTGCGCGCTCACTCATACTCCGGTCAAAGGTTGCCGTTCACGCCGTCGCATGCGGAATGACCGGTGCGGCTCAGACAGGGACAGTCATCTTGATGATGTCATCGTCTTCATAAAGCGCAGCACCAGAGCTCGGTTCCATGCAGGCCACCCTGGTTGTAAACGCGCTCCGAAGTCGGGTTCTCTGGGCGCTGTGGGTCCTTTTGACGGCAACTTCGGCTGCCATCTGTTCCAGCGGCTGTTTCCTCCCCTTTTGGCTCAGCGGCCAGGTTCGATTGGACCCAGAAGAGCTTGCATCCACCGGTGCAGATAGGCTCAGGTTGGGGAGCCTTGCATACGGAAGCGAGAGAACACACGAGTATGTGAGTCGCGATGGCAGTCTGTGGCTGCGTCAACACGCCTGCATTTCCCATTTGGGTCTCTTCAGACGCTGTGGCTATCCTGTCTACACGAACAACTTCTACGGACAGGCTGGAGACGAAAGAAGAGAGAACTATAAGGTGGAAGGCGCAATCACCTGGAGGGCTGGCTGTGGATATTATCCGTCACTGGGTGCCATGCCTCACAAGACTTGGCAGGCTGGAGTGATTATTCTGGTGTTGGCCTGCGCCGTCCTACTCTTTCTCACCTTTTTCATCCTCTGTGCCGGCGTCTCGCTGGAAGTCCTCTACAGTTTGCGGATTCGTAGAGCCTGTGCCTATGCCCACTTCATTGGGGGTTCGTTGAGTTGCATTTTGATTTTTGAAGCCTGTTTACATCAAGGTCGATTTTCGTAACTAATTGTTAAACTTCGTTAAATATCAGACTTTGCCGGAGGTCCTAACTAAACCATGGTAATCAGCGAACCGTAGTGGAGGTATAAACTGGAGATCTGTCGAGGTAGGTGTGGTTCCGTGCATTTATGGTTCGCCGTCGACGGTCTCTTATTTTGCACACCGTAGATTGCTGATAACCCTTAGCATGCGCTGACTAGCTAACTAAACTCACTGTATTTGTTAATGATCAAGCAGGGCGTTTATTCTTGCCCATCAGTTTCGAAAACCTGGGAACAAAGATTGCGGGAATGCAATGCTGCCCGAAATGCTGAGGCTTCGGTAGAATGATCGCCTCCAGTGGACTTAATGCCACTACTGCAAGCACCACTTTGAACCCCCTGCTGCTGGTACTACCACTACGATCCCTACTATTGCTATCATTACCACTTTAGCTGCTCGTTCGACTATTTTGACGACGTCTGCCTTGGGCAGCATAAGAAGGTGGGTGCACAACGGCAACTTACGTGCAAATTATTCTACAGTGATAGAAAACTGGCAGGAGACCTGTCGCACCCTCCTGACTCCGGTAGCAGGACTAAGTCACGAGGACACGGCTGGCCGAGTTTTATTGTAAATGCCACATTTTGGTGGACGACGAGCATATACTATGTTTGGCTCTAATTGTTCAGGTCGATAGAGAACAGAATTCAAAAAGTGGCAAGAGTTCACCTTGCGGCAGCAGGTAGACGTGGAGGAATGCGACTCTCGCAAATAGATCATGGTCGTTTGCATTGATTGCGAATAAAACCCACCTACAGACTTACATTACTTGCTACTGGTATGCTCCTCACCGTCCTTATTGTCGTTTTGTCGTAGCGATGGGGGAGGGATGGGGTCGCCCCAGGGCCTACAAGACTTTGGAACATTTAGTGTCTTTATTAAAATTCTAACTGGTATTTTCAAAAGAAATCATCGCATAAATGAGGATCTTATACTGATATTCAGTGGTCATAAATTCAAGCTGCGGACTGCGCCGTGCACACTGCTTTCCCCTTTCACGTCTAGCCTGTGAAAATCTAACCTAGAAAATTAACCACTTACTTGTAATGTATTCTGTCCCTGATTTTCATGTCTGTGCAGGAATTAACAAAAGCTCTTTATGCATGTTCCTTTTATTGGAAATTGTACCTTCTATCTCCTGGTATTTGTTAACTATAAACGTGGCCTTAAAAACTTAAATAATAGAAGCTCTTTTTATAAATCTACTTGCCCTAATTTACATCTAAGATATAAAAAACGCTCGGTTAACTGTGAGGAATGCCCTCTAGCGATACATTTTATGAATGCCCGCATCGCTACTACTGAACTGCATGGTTAGTGCACAAACCAGCTGGCAGCAGACTACCATAAGAAGCAGATCAAATGTCACATAATCAACTCGTCTAAAAATATCCCGACTCGAAGGAGTTACTATTTCAAATCCACAGTATGATCAATGCATGGCTACGTTTTCCATTCCTGCAAATCTTTCGCCATAGAAAAATTCGAACGCCCACAACAAGGACTTTAAATGAGTCCCCCCAACTTTTTGGCCTTGGGACTTCCAGAAACTCGAAGTCCTATCCATCTGATAGCTTAACACAGCATGCTACCCACGCTGCTGGGCCCTGTTCAGTCTGTACCACCAGAAGATTGGTGTGGCCGTGCTCATAAATTGTGTGCATTTCTATGAACGTTCGTTAGCGTACCGCCAGACGGTCGGGCAAGCCTAAACTGGGACCATTTATCCGGTCAATTACGCAGGTTTATTGTGGCCCATGCTGCTTACTACGACCTTTCTCTCTCACGCGCCGAATCCCCAGTCGGCATACTTTCTCGCCAGGAAGTGATGTGTAGTCGGCCCCAACCAGTGCAGGCCGATCAGACATTTCTGTTGCCACGTTGGGTGCCGACGCGTGCGTAAAGGTTATTAACACATTGTTGGTAGGTTGTTATTACCCTTTATGTTTAGCTCTTCTCTCTCTCTCTCTCTCTTTCACCACCCACCCCCACCCCACAGCTAAGTCTGGTTTGACCAAAAGATTCTGAAATACAAAAATCGAACGCTTGGCCGTAAAATAAGGTCAGGACGGCCTCTTCATAGACGGATAGTTTCTAACTAGGTCATGCAAAATGCGTTTTTGGCGCAGTTTCAGGGTACAAAAATCCAGGAGAAGTTGAAATTCAGCCGTACTGGCGGCTGTAAACTCGAGCGTCTTCTCTTATTGGTTGTGCCTTCACGCCAATCCGCGTAGTGCTCCGCTGAGTTACTGTCTAAATTCGATGATATGCTAGCAGCGTTTACTTCGAGAAATGCATTTCTTCCACTTTTGGCTTTATTGCAAAATTGAGGTTCACACTGGGAAAGGTCATGTGCTCTTGTGACCTTGAATGCATTTTTAAAGTGTTCGGTAACCTGCAGGTATCAGCTTCTGCAATTGTACCAGGCGATTTAATCGTCTAACGTTCTGGTGCGGGTAAAGGCATCAGACAAATCGAACTTGATTGGCTGAAGTGCATTTTTTCTTGACCAAAGTCGCTAACCCCGCCCAGCTGTAATCTAAACAGCTTTATTTCATAGATAAGCTTTTTTAAATAACTTTGCTGACTTCGCCGAAGGTGAAAGTTTTTCTTTCACGGCCTGCCTAACGAGTAAGCAGGCGGAAGTATCTAACATTCAGTGTCAGTTCCCCGGCCAAATGGTGGGACAGAAGCGGAGTACAATTACGCCTGGGAAACATAAGTAAACTGTTCTCTGGAAATGGGTGAAAAACTCTAAAATCTCACCTATGTAATGCACTGCAAAGCATTATTTCAGCAGGGTGATAGCATAAATAAAAATCAAACAGATTCAAGTAAATCCACACAGAGACGCAATGGCTTTGAAGCGGCGAGTTTTATCAACCATTTACGAAGACCTCATTCGGCGTCCCCACAATACCATATACTTTACTGTCTAGTGACTGTAGCCGGTATAAAGCTCAGCTAGAATCTAAAGGATCGTCCGTTCTGAGTTTAGTTGGTTAAGTTGTAGTGGTTAGGAGAATGAAATATTCCAACCGTAACTGTAATATAAAATAAAATGTATAAAATAAATAAAAATTAAAAAAAATAAAAATTGCAATATTAACTACCGTAAATTCCCGTATGATTTATAGCAAGCAAGCAAAAACATATTTTTTATGCTTGCGACAGCCAATCCCTTCTAATTTGAATTGTATAATCTTTCGATCTTCAAAATGTTTCTAAGTATGAGTTTGTTTAAGACCTTTCAATGTTCATTCGCCTAGCTGAGTATCTGTCCGTTTAGTTATGCCCCTCATAAAGTAAAATAAGCAATTCAAATCCACTGCAAACTTTTATGAAAACTATACGATCTCTTAGTAATGGCATAAATACATGCATGGTTTTCCTTACCCGGAAAGCATTCAGCTTGCCGACTGTAAACCGTAAACCCCCAAAGCTTCTTCTCATGTACAAAAGGAGGCAAATTTACTGATGCTTTGCTTGGAAGAGCCCGGACAAGCCAAACTTCGCCTTTAATAATAAAGGCGCAACAACGAAATTTTGTGCAACACTGCTCTCAGTGATTGTTTTTACCCACATATCACCCCTGCACTTAGTATCAATAGTAGCGGTGTTGGGAATGCGGGGTATTAAAAGGAAATAGGCCAAATGGGCTGTCAGTGCATGCTTCATCCGTCCTATGATCTTCCATGGCTTTTAATTTTTAAACCAAATTTATCTTAAATGCATATCAGCCTTTATCGTCCTCGATAGTCCTGCTTTAAATAATCGACCTGATCTTAGTGCTAAGTCCTGACAGTGAGGATGTTTGGGCTACGTTGTTAAGCCCGATTTCGACGGAAGCGAGCACGTCATCCTTATCTGATGAACGTGTCAGTCCATTTAAATCACTCATTAAGATTGTGTCCAGGCCTGGCCGTTGCCATAACAACGTTTTGTGCACCGTGGGTCTAAATGACATGGACAAGATGCCGGCGCTTAGCTTTGCTAGATTAAAGCTGGTGTGGCCTGGAGCGCTGAAAGGCCAGCAACCAACCTAAACTGTGTCAGCTGGTGAACGAAGTGCTCGTGAGCTACTAAAATCTGAAAACCTGGACGAGAGTTTGCGTAAGCATCTAAACATATCAATGCTGAATAACGCAGCAGCAGCAGCAGCAGAGCCAAACTTCAGATCGGCAGATCATTCCACTTCCCACCTAAAAGATCTTCGCTTTGTCATCTGGTTACACAGTGAAGGAACACGTTATTTTTCTAACCGGTGACGCGTATGCCCCACATGGACAGCCGTCATAGGCGTGACGATGGTTAAGTTATCGAAGTAAATCCTTCAACAGACCGGTCTTGCTAAAGCCTGCAAGGGATTCGACTGCGTCCTTAAGGCAAAGAAGCAAGAATCGTTAAACGCGGTCGTAGCACACATTGTGCAGTAGCTTTCCGCAGCGGCACACGAGTCAATCCAAGTTGAACCCAAATTACCAGGTGGTGAGAGCACAGGTCACAATAATCGTTGGGATATCAATTGATCCGTCGGATGACGCCTGCTTGACTCGTCTTATTGAGCCGACATGGGGCTTTTGGGCCGCGCCGTGTTGTGACGTGGAGATCAGTTGCAGGCCGAGGGGCCGGGGTAAGAATAAGGCCTACTATCATCTGAGTTTGCTGAAATTTACTATATCTAGTAGCGGATTTTTGCAGATTTGAATAATTCGTTTGACCCACTTTACTAATTAATTGTGCCTGGTAGTCATCTAGTTGATTCTAGACTGATTGCTTAGGAAATCCTGCTTGGCCAGTCAGCTTACTGTATCAGAATTGGTGGATTCCATATGTTGCAGTAGGCTGGGTGAGTAACTTGACCCAAGTGTGATTAAAATCACGGCTCCCGGTGGGGCCTCATAGCTCAGTTGGCTAGATCATTGGCTGTACTAAAATCTTACTATATTCTCTGTGCCCTCGCTCTCATCATTACATAATACCCTCCAAAATAGGCCATGTGGTAGAGGCGCTGGATCAATATGGTGACTAAATCAGTGCACGGCGGGCATTATTCGAGTTCCTCTCCCATAAAAATGTCTAACTTGGGAGAGGGCGTGATGGTACGCGTAGGTGCAAGCTCACGTCGCATCGGCCGCTCATGGCCTTTATGGCACTCTCACCTGCACTTGATCCCGCCTCCGGTCTTCTTGACTCCGTCTTGTCATTGGAGACAGACAGGTGAGGGAAGATATAGAGTGTTGTAGCTGCAGTGAAAGTCTTATATCACTAACAACTAATCCACGCGCAAGTTACCGTCCCTGAATCACCCTCCATTGGAGCACACGGGGGAACTCGTCGGAGTCGATGGCTGACCTCTTGTATATCATATTCTGATTAGTTTAACGCAAGGCTCATTGAACATGCAATTAAGTTCATTCTACCCGGACTCCCTTGCTCCAAATTTAACCCCACGCGCCTGTGTTTCTTCCCTGTCTCACCCGTCTACCTGGAAACAAAAACGTTCACCTTTAAGAATTTGCTGTTGTGCACCATTTTTACTTTAAAGATACTAGTTTTCTTTTGCTCAGTCGCAACGAAACCCTCGACATGGTTAGCCACTTATCCGCCGGTCTTGACAGAGGTTGTGGATAGTGTGCTTGTTTTTTTCGGTGGCATGGTGCTGACCACTGCAGTTTGAGAGGAATGTCTATGCAAACTTTTAACAACACCTTAAACATGGTTGACTTAAAAATTAAAGTCCATGTGGTTTTAAAACAGCAAAGATTTTTCAGCGAAATAGCATGTTCAAGCCTAGTGACCTTTAATGACTCTATTTTTGGCTCCCAATGGGCTACTTTAGGGCAGATGTTGCAGATAATTATTCCAGGCAATCTTTAATGCACGAGAATTTGCCTAGTCCCACACCATGGCTAACTGCGAGAAGGAGGAGGAGGAGCAATGCAAAGCAAAGCTAAAAGTCCCATTCACAAAAGTGTGTCGTCGGAATCTCCAGAAGATTGACACATACAAGTTTCGGAGGGATCACCGGAAATGCAAGAAACTGCCCCCCTCCTCCCCACCTTGACTGTCGTCGCGTATTCTCACCACCACCACCACCACATTGACCACCATTTCATGTCGCAGCACTGGATCACCAAACTGTCAGGTATTATTGTCCTGAAACTCTGTGCGTCCCACCACCCTCAACCCCGCTAAGTGAAGCGAAATCCTACACAATTTTATCAGTTTTAGCACACGAGTGTGCCTCTGAAATCTGCAAAAGTGCCTGCCTTCCTTGCAGACGCAAGCCGGACAGAAGGGGCGCTTGGAAGGCGTCTTTAATTCTAAGAATCCAAACAGAACATTCCGACTCTTCAAAGGGACAAATGAGTACATAAAAAAGTATGGCAATGCGGTTAATCAGAGACGGAGAAGGCGAATTTCGCAAGTACCAAGTTAATTAAAAATAGGCGTTAGGCAGTCGTATTAAGAACTTTGGCTCTTGCATATAATACCCCGACGCCAATCCGCCGGTCAAGATGTCTTCGGTGTCTAAGTGTCTGTCAGGTAAACTTTTTTCGACCGAAACAGAGCGCAGAATAATGTTGGGACAACCAGGCGTAGAAGGCGTTTGAGAAAGTCGACACGAACAATTCGAGATTCAGTTAGTGTTATAATAATTTTTTAAAATTCTTCAACCACCATAGACAGAAGGTTACCGACCTAATGAAGGAAAGGAGTTAGCAATAAATAACCCAAAAAACTAACAGAGAACCACGACAGACCGCAGGTTTTGCGCTTCCGACTCCTGCTGCACCAAAATGCGTTCTACAAATAAAATACAGACTGTTACGCAATTAAAAGACCACCTTTATTCCGGCCAACAGTTATGTATCGATAGAGCTGGTTTCTGGCGTGAGCTAGCAAATAGGAAAAACTTCTGGTGTGATTGTGTTTTATCATTGTTGATTTAAGCTAAGCTCAAGCAACAGGAATGCTCAAAAAATGACTGTTTAAGAGTTATAAGGTCACTTACTGTTAAAACGCTCCTAGCCATGGAGACCTTAAATGTGACGCACTGTTAACGATTCACTGTGTTCCAATTGGAATGCCTTCCACCTCAAAATAATTGGAGTAATGACAAACCCAATGAATAACACTCACTAATCGTTCTGCTTGCAAAATCATTGAACTTCAGACGTTTTATCTTTTTTGAATGTTTGAGGAGGTATAAACGATGGATTTTAAATCGAACCGATGTTTCGGAGTAGCCTGCAATGGGTTTTAAAGGGTAGAGAGGTCTGATGATGCCTGAAGATAAAGAAAATGTTGATTTATAATTGTATTACAGTTCTTGAAATATACCACAAGAGAAAAATAATGTAGGCGAACAGAACAGTACTAGGATAGGTGTCTCTGAGAGTCCGTGGTTTACGCATTATCATATAAGATTCAGGACTGGGGGTTAAAAATTCCAAAATTAACAAATTCATAAAAAAATTAATCGTTGTTCACTTATCGGAAACTTCGACGAATACCAACGTTGACTAAGGCCCTCGAGAAATAAAGTGCGTTGTACTGAAGATTGCATCACCTGGACGAATTAGTAGCAAAATACGATCTTCTCTGTTGGATAGAAGTTTAACTTGTATCAGCTAACACAATAAAAAATAAATGATCAGGTCTGCATAAATAACCCCCTAGCTGCGGCAAACGCTCACGTGGCTGTGGTAATACTGTGGTCTAACGGTTTTTGTTTCGGAAAGAGTTACTGTCGTGTCGTGAAAAGCAGAATGTTCATTTATAAATTCCGACGGTTTCTGCTCAACCGTCTTCCTTCGTGTGCTTTTTCTGCGGAAGACTTTAGGGCCTCATACATACGACTAACAGTCACTACGAAGCAAACAACCTTCTTCATTAGAACCTTACTGACACAGACCAGGGAGAAAGAGTGTTCATTTCTGACTTATTAGTCATCGTTAGTCAGCCATACCCATCCGCGAGTGTTGCACCACCAGAGACTCAAATGCGCGAGTTGTTGCATAGAAGTTCAACGCTCTAACCATTGAGCTATGGGAATATGCACATTAGTGGATAAATGCTCACTGATAGGTGAATAGTGGCACATCATATGTGTTGATATGGCTGGCTGATGACGGCTCATAAATACGAAATGGCCATTCCAGTTTCCGTTGTATTTTTCGGTCATGTTATTCTGCCTATATCCTTAGCCGCTGTGCGGCTACTGGTAAGACTCGACAGAGCGAGAGAGAGAGCCCAAAAGAAGACTAGGACGAGTTAGGCCCATAACCAATCGATGAGCACCTATCCATCTACCCTGGTTATCCCGCGTATCTTGCAGCAGTCGAACGTACCAATTGAAGGATCAATGGAAGGCGGCTCCTCAACAAGAGTGGAATTTCTTCAGTTGATCAGAAATCACACGATTAGCATCACAATTAAGTGTTGTGATCTCGGAGTTACAATCATGCAGCGAAATTCAGTGATACTGCAAAATAAATAACCTTGTATTAGTGGAACAGTGATCAGCTGGTCATCCCTATTGCCGGACAATACTTGAAGAAATTTATTGAAACAATCTTGTTCGCAATTGTAGTGGTATTTATTCATTCTTTTGGGCAAAATAAATCGCCTCGACTCACAGAATATTGGGAGTTTCCTTCAAAAACAGGTACCCTGAAAATTGTGGGATGAAAGGCATATGCTCCAGAAGGACTGAAAACTGCTATGCGACAGCCGGTCGCAAATATACACCCTACCTCTTCAGGCACAATACCGCCGTTTACATAAACAACTAAAAGCCGTAGTTAACCGTGTGTATGAATTTATTTAAGGAGAGTTGTTAGAATGATGTCTTTACAAACTAATGAATTTGACAACAGGACAACCTGGATGCTCAGTGAAAGTCTCCTGTCGGTGTTTGAGGAATTTCGATGCATTTTGTGAATAAACGTCCAGACAGCAGGTATTTAGGCCCAGGAAAACTGGAGACAAATTGCGGCAGTTTATTGGTGTAGGAACAGCCAGAACTTGCTGCAAAAATGTTTTTTTATCCCCCCCCCACAGTGACTGTAGATTCTTTCGACTTCTTAAAGGTGTTTACCGGTAGCTCGAACTCTAGCTAATAGGCGTAGTGATAATAAACGTGTGTAACTTGACAGTATTGGACTTAAAAACCGTTTCTGTGCATGATGATGATTGACCCGGTTAGCTCAGACACGCGTCCTGACTCCCTAGAAGATAACCTAATAGCATAGACTTATGAACGACTGCATTAATGTCTTTTTCGGAGCCTGTGTTGCAAAAGATTTGAACCGAACTTCGGACTGCTTTTGCAGCTGGTCTACCCTGTGCTTATCGCAGTTTTGCATTTTTCCGTTCTTTCCTAGCTGGCGCGGTGGCGGTCACTCGCCAGCGTGATCAGTCGGTAAGGTGACCGTGATTGCTCCCCTGTGAGGTGAAATGCTTGTTGGTCAGTATCTAGTTGACCTGGATGCTATTCTCGTTAGGACAGGTGCGGTCAGTCCATGACTTTATGCGCGAAATTGCACCTTAACTTGTCCCCAGCAATTTTTTATGGGGGGTTCCGTTTAGTACAAATATTCAGCCTTGAAAATAGCTTTGAGAAACTTCCAGGTGTCCGATTTTGCGTTGCAATAACTGACTGCCATGGTTTCGTCCTTGCACTTATAAATATTTAGATAGACCAACTAAGAAATCGACGAGCAGAAATGCAGAGCAAAGGTCTTTTCCCAGGTAAGTTTGTTGGTCTTACCTTCAGGCTGAAGGATTTCAGCCTTATTAACTTTCATCCGCGAAGATATTTGGGTTAGTTTTTGGCCTCAAATGATCTAGCGTGAACGTTAGTACTGGTTGAACCACTATTGGTTGCTATTGATAAGAGACCAGAAACGCATCCTGTTGGCGGTGAAGTCAAGTAAATTTGCAGGAATATATTTTTCAAGATCGGCAGACTGACATCCATTTGCCAATAATTATCGCCATTTGACAGAGGTAGGAAAACCCACTCAGGTACGAAACGCTCGATTAGATAGTTGAGTACGCTTAGGGCAAAAATGATCTGTAAACTCAATTTTATTCCGAGGGTTTGAGTTGTCTTGGCCATTACGTTGGAACAAAAAGAACTGACTTGCAATTTTTCCACTAAATAATGCTACCACGGGACCTTTGTCAGGACTTGTGGTACAAGCAAACAAACATGTTAGTGACATTCTAGATTATGGCCGGTTCCGAAATGGTAATTTAAAATTGTCTTCCATCTATATAACAGAAAGGCTTGTGTGCGTTTCATATGTACCAGACATCAGTATGCTTAACTATATAAGTTAAAAATCATCATAAGGCGTGTCATCAGAGGGCTATCTGCAATCCTTCATCATCACATCTTACCGACTCTCACACATGTTGGGACAACCTTGTATGTGTCAGATTTGTATGAAAGTGAACTTCCAGATATTACTATTTAATTTTTCTGTTACCATGTGAGCGTATGAACTTTATGAGACATACTGAAACAATTATCAATGTTGTCGAGGAAAACAGGCATTTTTAATCGCCGGTTCCGAAATGGTAATTTAAAATTGTCTTCCATCTATATAACAGAAAGGCCTGTGTGCGTTTCATATGTACCAGACATCAGTATGCTTAACTATATAAGTTAAAAATCATCATAAGGCGTGTCATCAGAGGGCTATCTGCAATCCTTCATCATCACATCTTACCGACTCTCAAACATGTTGGGACAACCTTGTATGTGTCAGATTTGTATGAAAGTGAACTTCCAGATATTACTATTTAATTTTCTGTTACCATGTGAGCGTATGAACTTTATGAGACAGACTGAAACAATTATTAATGTTGTCGAGGAAAAAAGGCATTTTTAATCGCCGTATTTATTGAAAAACTAGGGTCTGCCAAATTTTGGGAATGTAAATATAACAATATATTGGTAAGCATCGAAAAAATTAGCTGGTTTGAACTTTGCTTTAGGGCTTGGGTATGAAAGTTTATGAAACTTACAGAATGTCGCAAGTCACCTCGAGTTTTGACACACCCATGCTTAGGAACATGCGGCGCACTATTTTGGGATGCTTAGAGTGGATGCATATTAATGAAGTTGGAAACATTTGAAACTTGTTCTTCTCCAGTTAGAGCTTAACATGGCAGTGAAATACTTACCGCTTGAAGGCAGAACGATGCACACCCAGATATGACATATGAAAGAGACGCCCGGCCTTACAAATCAATGATGAGACTAAGATTTTTCCGTTGTTATAGAGAAAAGTAATCAACTTTTTATAGCTATTGTACTTTCAAAAAAGTGAAAGCAGCAGGATTTTTTGTCACCTAAAGTGTCACCGTCACTGTAATTAATAAATATCGGATAGAATTTGTACTGTCAGCCATTATGAAAGCAGGAAAGACATAGTTAAAAACAGGGTCTAGTCTATTAAAAGAGTCGGTTAAAGCGCGATAGATAAAGGAAAGGCCTTAGCATTTACCAGGTGATCTTGTTGTGTAGACAGTTCTAGTTTCAACTGAATTTTTTTGGCTACAGCCAAGTTACGCATTGTCAGGGTTGTTCGTGCACGCAAAACTACTCGTACGACTGTCTTTTGTATCAAACGGAAGGTCTTATATCAAGGAGGTATTTAACAACATAAGAGCAAAAAATTTGGATTTTTGACATTTAATGTTATCTATTGCGCAACTCCTATGTTTGCCAGTTGCCTTCGCCTGATGTACTTACAGCTACATACATATATGAAATCTTCGGCACAATTTGAGGTCATCTATGAGGCACTCTTCGTCCCTGTAATGAAATTATACTCAGCAGTTGACAAACCATTGTGAGGTTTTCGGGTTGATAAACCCTACTCTTGATCCTTGCTGCAACATTCTACCCATGAAAAACCGTCTTGAAGAAGCATTAGAAATTGACTGCATGTTGCATTCTAGTTAAGTGCTGTGACTGATTGGCCGTTTTATATTCGGCAGGTTAGCTGGTCACTGGAGAGTTCAAACACTATAAGACGAAGCTTTGGCAGGGATAATGCCTAGAATATTGGGTAAAATTATGAATTTTTAACCGCCTTCCGTTTAGAGAATTGACGATTTTTCAGGGAAAAGAATAATTTAAGAAAATTTTAATCTTGGTGCCTACCGTGACGCTTGTCAAACTCCACCTTCGCCTTGGCTTCTTCAGAATGTCTTTAATTTGCGTGCCCTTTATAGACGAAAGTTCACATTTTCTCCCATTATGATATTGTACAACCTTTAATTCACTTCTTAGATATCTTTTAGAAATAGCTTACATTTTACTGCAATGCCAACAATACAAGATAAACCTCTGGAAAAGGTGACTCCCAGGTAACACGGCAAAAAAGAAGTTACGTTTTTTCGCTGCCAATGTCGCCTGCAGCATTGGCTAGCTACACATCAAACAAAATCCGCCATATAGTGTGAATTGTGCACAGAAATCTGCGGTCTCTAAAGAAAGGTAAACTATAGCACTACACTAATCGTCAGATCAGTGAACACCACTTCTTTTTGGACATGCCTCTTGGCTCTCATGACTCCTCGGCATTGCGTAAAATGTTTTTATTTTTGCCACAACAATGAATATTAAATTTCCCTAGCCATTACTACCATAAGCAAGTCCCCACAATCGTTTACAATTATCTGGATGATCAAATTTTCCTGGTCATTTTTTAAGATTGCAAGTGACATCCTGTTAATAAATATTCAATACTCAGACTTGTCCTCTGTGTCTGGTCAAACATTAAATTAAGTGATCATTCTCCTTGTTTGCAACCAGTCAGATTCGCCACTTAAAGAAGATAACTAAGTGTGCTGATCAAGACGCACAAAATGTTTACTGACATAGTTGAGTACGCTTTCAAGTAGAGGTTGACAACATTCGTTTAATACAATAGATATTATTACTTTATATGTTGCCATTGGGTTGAACATCAGGTCCTATTATAAAGTAACACATTTAATAGGGGAAAGATTAAATTACCGAAACTGCGCACCCTGTCCATTTTGTAAAACAACCTAGGTTAGATGAATATTAAATGTTCAATTAAATAACGTTCACCATGTGTTCCAACAGCAGGGCTAAATGTAACCGGTTGTATTATGTCTCGAAGCTCCAGCTCTTGAGCACTCTTTGGCAGTCGGTAAATAAAAAAATTCTGCTGCCAAAAACAGTAGATTGGCAGAGCTATGACTGATTCATTTGCCATTATTAGCCAGCTCGAATCAAAACCGTTAAATCCTGCAGTCTACGACAGAGCAAAGAACTTGCGTCCTTTCGACTAAGCCGGGGCATGGTGAAAGCCATAGCAAAACAGCTTTGCTCCTGTTCGTCTCCACAACCTGGGTCAGTCACCGAACCCGAGTCCCAACTGTCCATTTTGGCTACTCGCGATTGTTGCTGACAGCACGCATGGACATTGTTCAACAGTAGAAAATTTGACTTTATTGCACTACCACATAGTGGAAGTTTGAAGTACGGGTTTTCCCAATCTGAGGTTCTAGTAGCGGAAAGTCCTAAATAAGCCAGAAGGGCTCATCCCAGCTTTCATTATCTTCTTGCCTAGCAGTAATGGCTTTCCAAATGCTTTTTGCTGAAAGCAGTTGTTGAATTCATTTTGCGTCTTTGCTAATACACCCAAAAACTCCTAAAATATCACGAAAGACGGGAAAATTCACAAAAGTTCATAATAGTCTCACGAAGCTGCGTTTATCAGGCAGAATCGTTGTTAATTTTTTTTATCTTACTCGAAATAAACAGTTTTTCCCCTTCAAAAACTTCCAGTTTGGGGGCGATGTTCCCCCAAAGCAACCTTCCAGAATCAGTTTTCACACATTCATATCTGAGAAGTATCTTTGGCCGTAAGTGACCAATGTACAACTAAGACGGAAGCAAATACTGGGTAATTTCTTACCGATTTTCACCTTGCCCGCCCAAAGTGAGCAGAATAAGCCTCATTTAGTAAGCAAGTTTTAAGAAACACCTTGTGTTAGAAAGATATTTGGGAAAGCGCCTAATGGTTGGCGTTATATGCTCTTTAGCCAAAATAAGTGAAAGATGTTATTTATGAACTCAAAAAAATTTAGATCACATTCTCTTACGGCTGTTGTTATAACCAGTTCTGATAGGTCAAATAAAACCGTTATCTAAAGTTGATCGTTCGAAGTCTGCTGGAAGTTTGTAAAAACCCATTGATGTATAAGTATCTTCTTACCCTCTCCGATCATACATCTTGCCTACTACCTTTGTGTTATACCGTTCTTTGGAAACAGGTTGCCTCTGCCTGATCACCTGCATCCTCTTTCCGATCGGCTGGGAAGGTAACTCGGAAATCAAGCAGATCTGTGGACAAAGCTCTGGAGCCTTTCAAATAGGTAAGCCCTGAAGCCTGACTGAGGCAGTTACATGTACTCCTTTAGCATGTCAAAGCAGTTAGCTGTCATGCTATTGTTAACACAGGTGGCTGTGAAATAGGCTGGGCATACGTACTCACGATCTCCGGTGGAGTCATCAGCCTCGCCCTCAGTGCTATGCCCACCCTCTTCTTCACATATCAGCAACGGCGTCTGTTGCAACCGAATAGGGCCTGTAAAATGGGCTGGCTGCCACTCGACGGTCACCAGCGACGTGCCTATCGTCCGGAGATGGACAGGTGGTCCGCATATCCCCTCCTCAGCCTGCCAATGGACACGTCTGTTTATTGTCCAGGCAGCCAGAGTCCGACTCACTTCTCCACCGTCTTCCCCTCCACCGCAGCCGGTTCCTCCACCTGCGATAGCGCCAGTCTCTATCGCATGCGAGAGGATCACGCTGGCGTAGCTCCGACCGCCGCAATGGGTCGTCGCACTTCTCATCTTCTGAACACACGTTCTCTCATCCTGCCTGCTGACTTTGTCATCAGCCCACACTCTACCCACCGACTGTCATTGACCGGTTCCATGCTGGGCATTCCTGAAGGCCAGCTACATGAGACGGGACTGGTGCAAAACCCCCGCAATGTTACCCTGCACCAACTTGATCCATCACATTTGGTAGGTCATATGCCTTCTCCTCTTAGAGTGGACTTTTCATGGGAAGTTGCTCCTGCTGCATTTAACTATCCTAATGGAGTGGTAGGTTGGTATTCAGATCTTGAATGAGTTGGAGTGGATGAGATCTGTATTTTACTCAAAGAAACAGCTGCTGTAACTTTCATAGGACAAACTTAGGGTGTTGATGTGGCTTGATTGAATTCTCCTGGCACTGAAGACTTCGAAACGCTTGTAAGGTACACAATATACACCGCTCTATCGACCGTTGCGGGTTAGTTGCGAACTTGGTGGATGTGCGAGTATGTTTGTTGCGACTTGTCCGATAACGCGGTTAGTCAACATTACTCCCACGCATATCCTTGTGAAGGCACAGACGGCTGTTACGTTTTGTTCCCTTGATCTGCGGCTTTCGCAACCACGCATACTGATCCTCCCTTTATTTAGTTCGTAAGTTGGAGAACTGTACATTTCATGCTTCAATTATTGCGATTGCTGGACAGTGCCATTACGGGATATTTAATATTTTTATTATTATTTACCGAACCATCGGTAGTCAGTTGGCCTCAATTATGTTGCGATCGGGGGTGCGCTTTCGGTCTTTATTAGTGCCTTACTGCACACGATGGGCATGTCAAGGTTAAGTTATATGTAGGAATTTGTTTCATAAAACCTATGCATCAATTAATCGTGAAAAACAAGTGACTTATAAGTGTAATTTATATTACATAGGAAGTGAATTACTAAGTACCATGACACCAAATTGTTTTTTTTTAATTTCGTTTCAGGAAGATGAAGCTACGCTGATAGTCATTATTCAGCAATCTCCTACGAGTGTAATAATTCCTAGTTTAACTTAAATTGAGGTATCACGAAAATATGCTTAGCACTCTGAAAAAACGCGTTTCTGTGGTTCGACAGTTACTGCGGTTCATAAACTCTGGATATCTATGCAGCTCATTTCAGTTTGGATCACAAGAACTGGGTAGGGTTAACAGTCAAGCAATGTGCCAAATCTCAGCCCGTCCTCTTGACCCAGCCACGTTTCTAGAGGGGCTTCCTCATCCAACCCTCGTCCTTGCGATAATCCCCAGGCCTCACCTTTAATCCAAATGGTTCTCATCAAAAATCGCTGGAGGGACTGTCGCGCATGCGCTCGTGCAGATGACCGAAAAGTGTGATAATTCGAGTCACGAGTTCCGCGTCGCACTTCCGAGTCACTTTTCGTGTCGCCGTCACTCCCGCTGACTCATTGCGCAACCAGAGTCGGCAACAGCCCTCCGCCCGCCCCCCCGCCCTCCCCACCAATGCGCAGTTCGCATCTACCCTAGGCCTGGGCTCCAAACCAAGCTTTCATGTCCCGGTGCAACTGGCGAGACTGCGTGCATGCCGCTCTCTGCCTCAGCCTCTCTGCTGACGGAGCAATTTACCCTAATGAGATTTTAATGGACAGTCCCATCTGGACACTTGCATTTCTCTTGTCCTTGCGATGACTGACCACTGGGTAACTGCGACCTCGGCCACCCACTGCCAGGGCGAAAGTACCCATGGGGAGTCGCATACACTACCCAGCGGACATCATGAGGCATCCGGGTGGCTAAATCTGTTTTACTGTGCGAACGCTTAAAAATAGTTTGTTTTTTGTAATATGCTGAATCTCGTCCCAAAAAATGCCTGTAGAGCCATTTACAAGTTTCCCAAAAGAGCAATACTCATCATCCGGTCGTAGGCCACAATTTCACACGCAGAAAGTGTCTAATAATATGCAGGTTATATAGCATTGCTGCACAAAGAGTGATTGTAAAACCAGTCTGTGGGTTGACCACATATTTTCGCAGCGCGTTGGATTGCTGGTAAAATTTGAATACTTTTGATAGGTCTTGAAGGAGCTCCCCTTCTAAGTGTGAAAGTTTTGGCATGTTAGTTATTCCTCCAATTTAATGCAGACACGTGACCAAAAAGTTGTTGTTTAATAGTCTTTAATTTTTGGGCACTTAGAATCAATCGCATATATATTCCTTTAATTCAGCCACCGAGTTTTTCACAAGTGTGTCATTAATTATTAAAATCTGTCAAAATCCCCTACTGAACCAATTTTTGTGGCCGGACTAGATTGGGGGGCACCCTGTACTCCGGGGATTTTCTATTCCACGTCCGAACTTCAAGCCAATCGCCAATCGTCATAAATCTAAAACTAACCCTCCTAGCCCTAACCACACATCCCACCATTGACCCTAAATGTACACCCCTGAAATCTAGGACAACGCCACCTGTAATACGAAGGAACTCAATTCTCCTGTCCAACCGCTATTTTCGATACTCATAGTTTTCAACATAACGACGAAGGAGCCGGTATTACCGTTAACCTTTTCTAGTCAAAAAAATGAAATTTGTTGATGATTAAAATCAAAAGGAACAATAGGATAGTAATGTAGCGAATTTCTTAGAAAAAAAAAACCAAAGCAACTAACTAGCCGTCTTTTTGAAATAAATTCAGTGTACTTAGGGAAACTTAATGAACGCCGTTTCCCCCCCCCCTATCAGTTTCGCGCCATAACTAAGCTTTGTCTACTGCACCTCGTCTCGCCCAGGTGGCAGTACTGATAAGCGCGCCGATCTCGAAACCCAAGGGCAATGTTTTCGCCTCCTTCCTAATGCACAGTTATATAGGACAATACACATATTCCCATTTGCCGCTGCTAACTGACTAACCTGCCTAAACATACCTTGGACTGTGTGTATGCTGAAAAAGGTCAAATGCGAAGAAGCACTTGTCAAAGTGAGTGTGTTAGAAGTACTGCGCGATTTATCTCAAGCTTTGGCTGTGAGTTTGACTACGCATTTGCGTAGACGGAAGGGTTCTCTGCACAACTCTTGTTATCTGGCACGCTAAGTGGAGGCATAAGATCACACAGCCAGAGGGCTTTCGTCCAGCGAGGGGCTAGAATCGTCAACTTTGCGAATTCCTGTTGATTGCCGTGAATGTTCCGTCGTCTACGCCACATTTGACAATCTATCATCTGTGTAAATTGAGGTATTGCATTTTCTCGGGACAAATCACTACTGCAGTTAGGATTTTATATTTCGCTAGTGCACAAAGAGGCACAAATTCTATCTGAATACATTAATCTTTAAATCCCTCCACCGTGTATTTGAATATTGGTCCTGGCCAATTTTCATGTTTAAACAGGTTCGAGCTGATATGTACGTTAGGAATTTTTTGATTTCCTCAAAATTTGTTGTGAAATTTGGGCAAATGTCTCGGCTCACGCTCGGTCAGAAAGTTGAAATGAATATTAGTGGGAACTCTATCCGATTCAGGGGATTAATCGTGTACTATTCGCATTCGGCACGCAATCTAGTGTAAAAATCCTGATTTATTATCCCTACTTGCAGTATTGATACTATCTACGAACCTAGGTCACGTCTAAAATTGTGAGCTGCTGTCTGACATAGTTGCGAGGGCTTCATATCACCACCTGCTTCGTTAGAGGCTTCCCACTTACGTTCTCGGCAGCGTACTTAGCCATCACTAAACCCAGGATGAATGGTGGAAATATTAGTTTTACGGGTTGGGCAAGCAACGAACTCTATGCAAGAAAACATACAAAATAAATAACCGTCCGCTAAATGTATTCTCCTTGGCCAATTTATGGCGACAGAATTGAGCATGATAATATATAATAAATATAAAAGCAACTCCATATAAATAAAATGTATTTTAATAACACACATCCCAATAAAACAACTTTGTGCATGTCGTTATATGAATATAGTTTTTATTCCCCAGATGGTAACTTCCCGTAGCTCTGAAATATTAAACTAAATGAGCCCTTCTAAAACACATACACATATTAAACCCAGGGGCTTTGATAACCTATCCTCACCACGTCCTGATCCATTCTTCAATTCAGAAGTTAGAGCTTTCCCTTGAAATTAACGTGCGAAGTTGGAGTAAAGTCTTCGACGCATGGGGGACGTCGTGGGACGTACTGATGAGAAAAAGTCTTAGCAACTGCGTACTGCGACGGAAAAAAATGGCGCAACACGTACTTAGGATTTCAGGGAGTACCGGTGCTGCGACCGTATAAAATCAGCCAGTATATAGAAGAAATTAGCATTCAAAAATATCTTTCAATATCTGGAAAATCGAGGAGGCTGTTTGCATTCGAGTCATCTTATACAGCTCTCTATATGAATAGTCCTGACGTTGTGCATATTATTGAAAACGAAGAGGAATGTTGATGCACGTATGAGAAGTGTTTTTGAAGTGGCGGTGGACGATGTCTCCTTCCAACACGGCAGAATTTGAGGAGATTGAGGAGAGGGGTCTCAGCCCTCTTATCCTGACGTCCTACTTCTCTTCCATAAACACAACTTGATCGACTAGTGAGTGAAATATGGCCCACGCCATGTGATGCATGACCCCGATTCCCTCCATGTCCAAGATCCTGACACCACAGTTAGTGGACAAAATCAGCAGAACAGAACAACTGAGAGGGTGGACGAGTAGAAAGAGGAATGCAATAGGGCCTTCGCTGTCCGGTTGGGATTTAGTTTTTCCTCCTCGGATTTTTCACCCACTCCCTTCGCTTTACACTCTCGTTTTAGAGGCGGCCATAAGTCATCTCAAGGCCCTGAAACATTTTTCTCCAGTGTCCTCGAACCGTTTCGGAAGTGTAATCCGCAAGAGAACCTGCATTTATTAGCCTAAATTTTGGAGAATTTAACGAAACTTTTGAACGCACCGATATGAAAACGGTATTCAGAAAGAGTTTTTAGCAAATAAGTTGAATCAAGTTAAGACTTTTATCTCACTGCGAAAGACAAACTGAAGTCATGAGTCACCATACCGCACATAGGCATGCCAGCTGAGCCCACCAACCAAAAATTGTGAACATGCAGAAAACTCCTACAAAAGTGAGTATCAAACATGTGCATCTCCTCTGACGTTTCCACGTTTTTTTGATAGGGCACATCCTTAAACCTGGAACTGGCCTACGGATATCAGTACCTTTGAAATAACCCGATTGTTGTTTTGGCTATTAGGGCATGTAAAGTAACGCTGGATGTTAAACAGGAGTGCCCCTAAAAAGGGTGTGAGTATATTCATGCATAATAGACTACGTTATCTTTCAAATTTCTTTAATAAGTTGGCATTATCGTAAGATAAGCATCGTCTTATGTCAGATGATGTAACTTAGGTTGAAGTACAAAGTTATCCGAAACTTCTAAAAAACAGCGAATCATCCTACAATTTTTGGAGATGACAGAGTTCGCTCCCTTGTTTGACAGTCTTCCAACATTTATTGTAATGTTTTTGAGACCTCCATTTGCGTGCATGTATAACGCTAACAGCATCAAGAATGATTGGATCACGCCTATTTGGTTTTCTCCTGACCTGGCCTATTGTGATTTAAATCAGGGAAAAAAGTAGTCTTAATTTTCGGTTCTCTCAGTAAAATCCTTTAAACGAACTGATTACTGTTGGAATATTGCCTCTTTAATTTTATTTGATGCCCACTCCAAGTTTATTAATTTAGCCGCTTTAGCGGAACACCACCACTATGCCCCAACTCGTTAAGGTGAAGAGCAATGAGAAAAACACTGTTATTGTGGAGATAGTTTCTGGTTGCAATCGTGATCTAAACAGTGTCAGATGAATTTAACTGTCAGAAACCCTAGTTAACAGTTGGGTTATTTACTTGGTAAATTACAACCATAATGTTACCCAACAAGATCTTTTGACTGACTACAATGTCCTTTAGCACAAGATGTCTGCTTCCTCATTTACCTGTCTCCAAACGTTTGTTATTTAATGTTTTTTTCCAAGTTGGTTTACAAACGCACCTATTATCAGGTGCATCAACCGAAGCCACTTCTCCTGGCATGAACACCTTTTTTATTATAGCCGTTGGTAAAAATAATTGTTTTTTTTCAGCCCTATAGTATTTGTATTCATGTTGCAGTCCCTTCAACTGGCGGTAGTTCAATATATGCACCCCTCCTGGAAATCGGCCGGTTTTTTTTGACCAACAGCTGCACTTGGCGCGTCATCAAGGGTGGTTGTCCCATACAACCCAATTGCCATCACATATTTTTGACAGTGGGGCCTTATTTATCGCAGTTGAATGAGCTTCCATAACGGCGAAAATGATGTTGCATTAACACCCCAATGATAAGCGTGCTAGTGGTCCAATAAATAGACTGCTATGTAGAACCCTGGTGAACACTGTATCGTTATGCCGTGGGTTCCACCAATTGTCTCATTACCAATGGGATAAAAAGGAGACTCGATCTACTTTGCGCCCGGTAACTTTTGCATATAAGGACATGAACACTAAACTGGTGACGCGAGAGATATGTTTTTTGGTTTACGGCTCGTCAGTGGCGTTTACAGAGCATGGGTCACATTAATCAATTCATATTCTCGCTCGTACTGCCAACAGGTGAATCTTATTTACGGTGGTGGTGATTTTCATCTGTAATTATACCAAGGCGATCCTAAAAAACTAACTTTTGGGAAAGAATTTGGACCTGCTCTCAATACTTCGACGAGCATACTCATTGGACTAAATATCCTTTCTAGACTGACATGGGTTTCTGGCTTCTGTAAATTATATCGTCCATGCCACTTACTAAATGACGTATGAAGTCAGCTATTTAATCTGCCAATTGCGAGAAGGATACTGACACCTGAAAGCGATGCCATCCTTCGTCAGACCTATATCCCGTTTCAGTCGTAGCTTTGTTAGTAGGAAGGACGTGAAGCAAACTTCCTGGTTGGTTACTGTCTGCAAGCGCATCTCCTCTCGAACTTTGCGACGGTCAAAATTCGTTCAGAAGGACCACGCATCTGTTTTATACTGCTGTTGATTAGAAGGACATTCCATCGACACATAAGAGAAATAGTTTCATTCCATGTAAATTTTGGTAGATGCAAGTCAGGCGCAGTGAACAAGGAGATAAAGATCTGACTGCTAAACCAAGGATGCTATCTACCTTACGTTTCAGCTTCGCCCTCAGACCCAACTTCAGTAACTGGTAAGAATAATGAACGCCCTAGAGGATGTAGCTGCCATGTAATCAGACACCACTTTTTTGTAGCAGCTCCCTCATTCATCGAAGGTGTTCACATTTAGTTCGATAATTAACGTTGAGCTAGTTAAACCGTATTTATGCGGCGGCTCCCCGCTGACATTTTGGGGGATATAGTGTTGTTCTGATAGGGTTGGTCCCAACATGGGGTCTTGGTGTAAGAACGGTGAGAACTCAGGAAAAAAGCCCTGGTTGTCTTTCGCACTAGAGACCTAGCTCGATTTAGCTACAGCTTGTCCGTCACCGGCATGGCAATATGAGTGACAGTACAGTCATCTGACGGTGAAAGCAAATCTACCAGATTCAGCTGAGCATTATTCAAATGATCAACAGTTTCGGCGAAAGTTTCTAGTTGGAACAGAATCCTGGAATAAAGATTAGTGCGTTGACAAGGGGGTGATTCCAACAGCGTACAACTTGGCTGATGTTGGGTTGCACGATTTGGGCACCCAAATGAGATGCGTTGTGAAGAACGCTAAATAGCTGCCATTGCATATTTGCAGGAACAGAGGAGCATCAACTTCCAGGTAACATGTTACCATTGATGTTCACAGTGCTAGTTAAAAGAAACACACATCGGTGTGGAAGGGGCGACCCTTTGGTTGGCAGTTGGTGTGATAACATAAAAAGATTTGACAGGAGCAAGTGTCCAGCAAAATGTGCTTAAATGTGTCAGTAACCCCGTTTCCTTTACCACACACTCAGATATGTTATTCATTTGTCAGATGGCACAAAGAGAATAACGATCTAGGTTGGTTTTAGCAGTAAGTACCAACGACGTGTGTTCTGCCGGTATAACTGTCTTCAAACAAAACACCGGAAGTAATGGATAGCCGACCAAATAGTCAATAATACCCTCCAGAGCACCTCTTTATGGATTTCGGTTTGGATGACTTTCCTAGAGGAAGAAGTCAGAATGGCTTCGTTATCACTTTTTTTAATGGTAGGGCAAGGACCTTTTATATAGTAGGGGTCAGCAACAGGTAACCCGTGGAACGTGTCTTACGGGATATTTATTTAATTTAAGTAGACGTTGTTCGGTCATGTTCCTCATCGGGTTAGGAGTAGGGTTAACGCTAAGATTATTTTTACGGTTAAGGTTTGGTCTGGGGTTAAGATTAGGCTTAGAAGCCTATGCCCTAAGGTCCCACCCGCATAACCACTATTTGCGTAAGACACTTTCCACGGGTTATCTGTTGCTGGCCAGTGATAGATTCAAAGGTAGGGTTGAACGCATCTGTCATTGGTGTAAGCCGTGTATCCGAGGGGGGGTGATATAGAAAGTTTGTTGGTTTCATCAATGCTACCATGCAAACATCTAAAGATATCTTTTTCTGACTCCAGAAGAATTTTAAGGGAAGTTTTTTGGTATTCCAGCGGTTTTAACTTATGCGTACTGGTGAGGTTTTAGTTAACCTGATGCAAATATTTAAAAATAAGATCATTCGATTGAGGCGCTTCGAGTCAATTAACATGAATTGCCGACAGCATAAAAAATACACTACCTCTCGGACCAATTGTTCTAGCTACCTTTAAACAAGAAAAATGAACAGAGTTATAGCGTTGTTATGTAATTTAATTTCTCTGATCTCACGTAGGCTGAAATGGATGCAATTCAGCGTTCAAAAATCACCTGGCTTTCGGGATTTTGTTATCGTAAAAAAACCAAATGATAGACAGCCATAGGTAAACAACAGCGGAAATGCGGGGTTAATAACCCGCAGTCTAAATAAACTAGCTTTGGTCTTTCTTCCACTCTCATTCCATCATTTTAGATTATATTTTCAAAAACAGGTCCGTCAGCACATTGTTTAAAACCGGTCTGAGTTCGCCGTTCACTCTATCAATTACCTCCCCCCTGTAGTTAATCTTTTTCAACCGATGCTGGTGCGTGCAAAGCCGAACTGGAGTCCCTAACTTTTATTTTCAAAGCCTTGGTGGGTTTCATTGTTATCGTATAAACAGTAACGCTAATAAGGAGACAGTGATAGACGATGCGCGCACTGCAAATTTGGATGACATCGGCGACAAAAATAAAACTCATCCACTTCGGCTACCCTTGTCGTCGCCAGAGCCAAAGACACTCGAAAGAAGTGCTCGTCTACTTTGCGCTGGCGACAGTTCCGTTCTGCGTTCTCAGAGCCCTTTACCCTTCCAACCGCCCCACCCTCCCCCACCCTCCACTTGGATCTTGCCTCACAACATCACCGCGAGTAGACTGATTGCAAGTTCCGCAGCACGGAATCTCACCGCCATAAATATAAACCTGCATGCGTGTTCAGCAACTTGACATAAAGGGGCTTGGCGGCAGTTGACGAGCAAAATGCAGACACAACACGGCTCATCCGACAGGAAGGGGATTCCACAAATGACAGGCCACAAAATCTCTGTCATCATTCTGCTTATACTGCAGGAAGTGAAGATGTTTATTAATGAAGTTGTGTCGCATTGCAGTAACTGGTAAACGTAATCGAGAATATCTTGAGGTAGTGTCATCTAACGCTATCTACGTTTTCACGTCGTTATGTCGCGAAAAATTATGGGATGCAATCATCGGAACTGTCATGTTAGCCAAGGTAACATACAGCAAATGACCGAGCCAATGAAATTTTACTAAATCTTCTGCAAGACCTTTTCGATCATGAAGTAGTTCGTAAGTGAAACAACCTGAGGATATTTTAGATACAGTGGTATGTCGGCTTTTAAATGCACATTTTTTTCTGCCGCACGCAAAAACGGCGCTCGACGAAGAATGAATGCTTAAGTAATTGTCATTTTTCCATTTAGTTTCAATGCCCTTATTAATTTGTATATATTTTATAGGTAACTTAAACAAGAATATTCTTTCATGTACTCGTTCAGTGGCAAATCACACTTTCTTGAAATTTTTACTAGAAGTAAGCGTTAATTTAGGTTTTGAAAAGGTTTTCAGGCCTCTACTAATTTCGAGCCCGAACTGATGTTGCGTTTGCATTCGGGGTTAAAGCCTGCAGGTTGTAGGCCTTCCGTATAAGGATTACCATACAGTTCTTTTTGCCATTAAAAAGACACAGTTTAACGAAACGGATGCTGATTATGTTGGATACTTCACAATGGGCCTTAAGTAATTGACAGCTTTAAGTGGAAATTGAACAGCTTTAAATATATCATAAATAGTTTTTAAAACCAAAATAAAGCATTTTTACGAGAATTAAATTTGATGAAGAAATGTTTTATTAATCAAATGACTATACGAAAGGATACTTTTAAGTATATATCTAACAAAATATATTTAAGGGCATCATACATAAATATCAAAACTGTATGTTATTTCACCACTCATTCGGGTAAGAATGACTTATGGCTGCCTAAACGGGTCTAGGATTATGCTTAAGGTTCAGGTTTTGGTTCGTGTTAACTATGCGGTTGATGTTTAGGTAGAACTAGGGCTAAGATAAAGGTGAAAGTTTAGTTTTATGTTATGCTTAGTGTTCGTGGTAAGACACGGGAATATTTACCCTCCCTGAAATGTATAGCGAGGCCCCTTTTTAAGTGAGCGGTGCGGTTCCTTATCCCGTATCTGTGTAGGTGGCCATACAAGGCACCTCTACCCTCTCTACCGTGATTTATACAGGCGCTCGAAAAGAAGTCCATTCGAAATCCACTGGGCATCTTTGGGATATCGTGAGATTATGCCGCATACTGATAAATATTGCAACCCCACCTTAGTACTCTCCCCTAGTCGAAAACGCAGTTCAGCATTTCGGTTAAAACGTCATTAGCTGGGTCACTGTCTTGGCATCAAAAGGTTCTTGGCAGTGTATTGAGACCTCCCTGAGCTTTGTAGATATATGTACGTTTCCCAGTTCTGCTTGGAGCGCAATACAGAGCCTCCTGACCATAAATGATTCTGAAGAATGGCTAACAAACACACCGTAGACTGGGGTGAATAATTCTGGCTCATGAGACACAATTAGCCTGGCCATGCGCAACCCCAGGTTTGCATTTTCTCCTAGATGTTATAGTAATTGAGTGCTCTGGCAACGAATCATGGCCCCGTTTTCCTATCGGTTACGATTGGAAATAGCAATAATCGTGAAATGGACGTCCACGCATCGTATTATTTTCGCGGAGCGTGCCTACCCTGCCTATTGCTGGTTTGTGGTGGCAGCAATATCAAGCTGGAAATCCCGAAGGTTATTATTGGAAGGACTTGGAGTTATTTTCCAGAGACATTACTTTGCTTGGGTCAGCTCGGAAATATCAACGCCCATTGGATTTTGGGACACCCAACGTCTGCGGAATAATGGCGTCAGATGTAGTCAACAAAGACGAACGCTACCTGTGTGAATAAATAATAATAATAATAAAGAATAAATTATTTTATAAATTTTATATAAATATTATGTTATAGTGCTCTCAATATAGATACTAGGTTAAAGGCAATTCACTTTTCCGCCGTGGTCTCTACTGAAGACGCATATATGTATGCTCTGTTGTTCTTTGCAACACAACACAAATTCCCGTAAATCAGTCGCATACTGACGAATAATGATGTACGCTGACAAAGACAAAGGAGACTAGGATGACCATTTTAGACTAATTAGTCTGCATGGGTTATATAATTACTAAAGTGAGTTAATTCCGCAGAGGTTGAATCTCCTCAACCTAAATTTTCATTGAGCTTTCAATTATGACAGTAATGCGTCGTGTCCCGGACACCTTAATCCATGTCCTGCTGCTACTAATTTCTGAACTTATTATTAGTATGATTAACTTTTTTTACGTTTGCCCTTGAGCAGGCATGCTACAAGCGATTAAGATGACGTCAATAAGACACGACAATAAAATTAAAATAAACCATTATAGCACTATTTTCGAGAACTCCTGAGCGTTACCATTTAGATTGATGAAGCATCTGATTTAACTGCTGGGTGCTCACTTAACGTGCTGCAGAAAAATCAGCCATACAACGGCTGCGGTTAAGGCATCTGAGCAGGGATTTAATTGCAGTCCTCATGTGAGTAAGTTGATTGTTTGTGGAAAACAGATGGCCAAGACTGACGATTCTACAAGGTGTTTTGCAAATATCCTAAGTTTCATCTTAATTCAGGAAGAATACCTCATGTTTTACTTACCGTGTGCTGTAGAATTTGTCTTCCGAGGCTAGGGGCTTTGGAGGCCACCACATGAATTAAGGACAGTTGTATGTCGGCGTACGTTTAAGCTCACAGGGTCAAGTCTCACTGTATCCCTGAATCCCTTGCGTAACCACTCTCGCAAGATAATTAAGAATGCAACCCTGCTTAACGTTCTGTTGCTAAACCGATTGCCAAAATAAATTGCTTGGGGTGGAAATGAATACAAGGCATATTCTTGACGGTTATGGAGCATTTGACTTTTCTCAAGTACAGCGCCTACGTATCTAAAGCATCCGAATCTGGTCAGTCATCGTTTTGTTGGACACTTTCTGCAGTGCAAACCAAAACGTAGGATTAAGGGGTTTCTGTGATTATGACATTTAACTGCAGGCATCATAGAGGTATTAAAATAACTAATGCTCGAATGTTTCACTGTTGTTGACAGTAACACTGGGACGGTTACTTCTGACAATCAGTCAGTGCAAAACCTATCAGCATACTGCAGACTTCAACCCAAAGCCAGTCGATTGCCTAGCAAGGCCTCACTACCACACCCACAGGAGTAATTGTTTACTATACTGATGGTAGAGACACCATCTAAAGGCCCAGACTCACGTGTTTGGCCGATCTGGTACCGCTGCATGACGCAGCTGCGAGGTTCGGCTCATCAGTGCGTCCCCTAGCGTTCCCCACGTGCGTCATGCAATGATAAATGATCGACGAACCACGCGTGTCTGGGCTTTAAGCTGACAGTATGCTAAATAATTACGTAGTTGTATCCTATTGACTGTCTGTTGGCAGCTTGGGCATATCATGCGGTTATTCTGCAGGATCGGTCAGCGGAGGTGGCTGCAGCGGCGAGACCAGTGGGCCGCAGCCCATAGGCAGTATTGGCAAGCTAGGCACAATGAAAAGACCGGAATATAATGAGAGCTGCGAGCATGGCTGTCCGGTCTCTGAAGATCAGTAGACGAAACAGCTACCCGAAGCGTCAGACAAACTATAAACCTCTACCAGTGAATGCTTCTTCTTCTTCTTTCTTCTTATTTTGCTTATTCAAAACTTCAACGAGTATAAAAAGGCCTTCATTAACTATATGCATATGAGCGTAACGTTCGTATTTGCGCAATATATATATATATATATATATATATATATATATATATATATATATATATATGATGAAAGAAGGTTCGTCGGAAAAAATCGAGTTTTACTCGTGAATTTTCAAGTTGGTCACACCAACCCGTCGTCAGACGAAATGAACAGAGGAGAAATGAAATGGTCAGATGATCAGTTTGTGCTACAGGACAGACAACCAACTGGGGTGTGAGGAATGAGCAGATAATAATTGGATTGGGGCCCCTCTAACCGGCCATTCCTGCTCATTCCTCACACCCCAGTTGGTTGTCTGTCCTGTAGCACAAACTGATCATCTGACCATTTCATTTCTCTGTTCATTTCGGCTGACGACGGGTTGTGTCTCTTTGAAAATTCACGAGTAAAACTCGTTTTTTTCCGACGAAACTTCTTTCTTCATTATCATCTCGGAATGCATACTACCTCAGTTATTCAATATATATATATATATATATATATATATATATATATATATATATTATATATATATATATATATGAAAAAATAAAACAGCCTGTACTTTTTTTCAAACCTGGTGTACCAAAGCCATCCCTAAGTCCTTATTCTTTATTGTTTCCTGTACTGCGTTAAAACTTCGAATATCGCATTTGATTCGTGTGCATCTTGCAGCCTACTCGTGGAACACATATGCAAAATGGTTTTCTTCCTTGGAATTGATAACATCTGGCTAATAGACGATCACTTTCTTCCACTGGCCCTGTTATCAGCTTGTGAACTTTAAATAGGCAATTTGCAGAGTGCTGGAATTCCAGTCATACATACGTATACATTGAAATATTCGATTCGTGTACTGATCACTAATTTTCAGGTCAATTTACCAAAATTCAAAATTATGTTGATAGCGTGCACATCCCCATTTCCTAGAAGCACCTAGTTAACACTTCGATTGCGTCATACGTCGACCGAAACGTCAGTGAAGCACATCTTAATTTCTGTCTACTATCTACGTTAAAAAAATGCTAAATTCACGTGAAATTATGGTCATTTTTCTTATTTTTAGGAAAATGGCGTGATCGGTCGTGAACTGTCTCACACGGCACCCTTAGCCAAGGATTTTTAACTTCTCTCCACCAACTACCGCACATCTGGAATCATGCATTTCTTGGTTTTTCCAACTCACCCATTGAAGAACATGAATGTTAACAAATTGAGCCGAAATATTTAAGGCTCACGAGTTTCGTGTATGATTTTTTCCTTTTACGATGGTTGGTGAGGTTACAGTGGAGTTCATGATGGATGACTGCTTTACTTGCATGATGAACCAAGTCGTAAACGTTTGGCGATACTACTGAGAGTGTGCAAAATAAGCAAAAATTACCATTTTTGGTTGTGCTCGACCCGCATTTGACAACTACTGCGCGCCAAAGCAAGATTTTCTGAGCTTTTAAACAACCGCTGCACCTTTATTAGGGTTATTCAATGATTAATATCATGTTTTTGGCCAGATGTTCAACAGCGGTCCTTCACAAAACGATCGGTAGTGTTATCACCAGACCAGCGCATTCATTTTCACACAAACAGAACACGAAATATCCCGCCGACTACATGGATTGAAAAATGAGGGCTGCTCCAAAAACTAGGCAAAAACCAGTGTCTGAACAGCACGATCTCAATCGTGGTAGGTGCGTAGAGTAGATAAACTGTAAAAGTTGACAGCGTAGGCATTTGAACTGCATAAGTGTCGGCATAGTCGTCCTCAGCTTCTGCTTGTGGCGAAAGGACTTGGTGTCCCACCTTCACTAGGCTGTCCAAAGTACTTGGAAGCAGAAACCATCGAGTAGTAAGCGTTTTTTATCCCTAACGCAAACACCAAGTCCGTTGTTTTTGGACTGATTTTGCAGGGCAGGTTGGCCAATGAAGCAAGTTAAGTGACAATAACGGATAATTTCCTAAATCCGACTAAAACTTGGTTATAGAAATGTTTCGAATGCTTCACTGGGGATGGTTTGGCAGCCGTAGATGGTTGAAGAGGCAAGAGGGCAAAGGGTTCCAGTGTTTCACAGAAGGGGTGGAAAGAGGTTTAATTTCACAATGTAATCGGTTTCGAATTTGCGTTCTCGGACGTCAGTGGTGCCAGGACGAGTAGATTTACCTGAAAACGGATTTCAGAAAATGAAACCTATTTAATTGTTTTCAGTAGACTGCTTTATGCGATTATGAAATGTAACAACCGCGTATGAAATGTAATGCGCCAACTTCGGCTCAACGGGCAAAACGCTGCATGTGAAAATGTGCACGTCTCACTTACACGAGAAACGAGCCAGTTGGTTTAGCATGTGGAGTTGAGAAGCAGATCATGTGTGGTAAACATACATGGATTGTTTAGCTTAATCAGCTGTCGAGCCTCAAACGGGCTTGACTTTGTCCAGCTGTCGAAACGCGTTTTGCTGCTATGGAATGTGAGATTGAAGTAAATCCCGCGAAATTCTGCTTCACTCAAAAAATCCAGCTGAATATCGCTACTGTTCAACCCTTCGGCATCCGCGAATGTCTAACTATCGTGTACGTATTTGAGGCTGGCGCGCAGGACCCTTGATGTAATCAGTAAGGTGGAAGCAGAAACCATCGAGTAGTAAGCGTTTTTTATCCCTAACGCAAACACCAAGTCCGTTGTTTTTGGACTGATTTTTGCAGGGCAGGTTGGCCAATGAAGCAAGTTAAGTGACAATAACGGATAATTTCCCTAAATCCGACTAAAACTTGGTTATAGAAATGTTTCGAATGCTTCACTGGGGATGGTTTGGCAGCCGTAGATGGTTGAAGAGGCAAGAGGGCAAGGGTTCCAGTGTTTCACAGAAGGGGTGGAAAGAGGTTTAATTTCACAATGTAATCGGTTTCGAATTTGCGTTCTCGGACGTCAGTGGTGCCAGGACGAGTAGATTTACCTGAAAACGGATTTCAGAAAATGAAACCTATTTAATTGTTTTCAGTAGACTGCTTTATGCGATTATGAAATGTAACAACCGCGTATGAAATGTAATGCGCCAACTTCGGCTCAACGGGCAAAACGCTGCATGTGAAAATGTGCACGTCTCACTTACACGAGAAACGAGCCAGTTGGTTTAGCATGTGGAGTTGAGAAGCAGATCATGTGTGGTAAACATACATGGATTGTTTAGCTTAATCAGCTGTCGAGCCTCAAACGGGCTTGACTTTGTCCAGCTGTCGAAACGCGTTTGCTGCTATGGAATGTGAGATTGAAGTAAATCCCGCGAAATTCTGCTTCACTCAAAAAATCCAGCTGAATATCGCTACTGTTCAACCCTTCGGCATCCGCGAATGTCTAACTATCGTGTACGTATTTGAGGCTGGCGCGCAGGACCCTTGATGTAATCAGTAAGGTGGAAGCAGAAACCATCGAGTAGTAAGCGTTTTTTATCCCTAACGCAAACACCAAGTCCGTTGTTTTTGGACTGATTTTGCAGGGCAGGTTGGCCAATGAAGCAAGTTAAGTGACAATAACGGATAATTTCCTAAATCCGACTAAAACTTGGTTATAGAAATGTTTCGAATGCTTCACTGGGGATGGTTTGGCAGCCGTAGATGGTTGAAGAGGCAAGAGGGCAAGGGTTCCAGTGTTTCACAGAAGGGGTGGAAAGAGGTTTAATTTCACAATGTAATCGGTTTCGAATTTGCGTTCTCGGACGTCAGTGGTGCCAGGACGAGTAGATTTACCTGAAAACGGATTTCAGAAAATGAAACCTATTTAATTGTTTTCAGTAGACTGCTTTATGCGATTATGAAATGTAACAACCGCGTATGAAATGTAATGCGCCAACTTCGGCTCAACGGGCAAAACGCTGCATGTGAAAATGTGCACGTCTCACTTACACGAGAAACGAGCCAGTTGGTTTAGCATGTGGAGTTGAGAAGCAGATCATGTGTGGTAAACATACATGGATTGTTTAGCTTAATCAGCTGTCGAGCCTCAAACGGGCTTGACTTTGTCCAGCTGTCGAAACGCGTTTGCTGCTATGGAATGTGAGATTGAAGTAAATCCCGCGAAATTCTGCTTCACTCAAAAAATCCAGCTGAATATCGCTACTGTTCAACCCTTCGGCATCCGCGAATGTCTAACTATCGTGTACGTATTTGAGGCTGGCGCGCAGGACCCTTGATGTAATCAGTAAGGTGGAAGCAGAAACCATCGAGTAGTAAGCGTTTTTTTTATCCCTAACGCAAACACCAAGTCCGTTGTTTTTGGACTGATTTTTGCAGGGCAGGTTGGCCAATGAAGCAAGTTAAGTGACAATAACGGATAATTTCCTAAAATCCGACTAAAACTTGGTTATAGAAATGTTTCGAATGCTTCACTGGGGATGGTTTGGCAGCCGTAGATGGTTGAAGAGGCAAGAGGGCAAAGGGGTTCCAGTGTTTCACAGAAGGGGTGGAAAGAGGTTTAATTTCACAATGTAATCGGTTTCGAATTTGCGTTCTCGGACGTCAGTGGTGCCAGGACGAGTAGATTTACCTGAAAAACGGATTTCAGAAAAATGAAACCTATTTAATTGTTTTCAGTAGACTGCTTTATGCGATTATGAAATGTAACAACCGCGTATGAAATGTAATGCGCCAACTTCGGCTCAACGGGCAAAACGCTGCATGTGAAAATGTGCACGTCTCACTTACACGAGAAACGAGCCAGTTGGTTTTAGCATGTGGAGTTGAGAAGCAGATCATGTGTGGTAAACATACATGGATTGTTTAGCTTAATCAGCTGTCGAGCCTCAAACGGGCTTGACTTTGTCCAGCTGTCGAAACGCGTTTGCTGCTATGGAATGTGAGATTGAAGTAAATCCCGCGAAATTCTGCTTCACTCAAAAAATCCAGCTGAATATCGCTACTGTTCAACCCTTCGGCATCCGCGAATGTCTAACTATCGTGTACGTATTTGAGGCTGGCGCGCAGGACCCTTGATGTAATCAGTAAGGTGGAGTTGCATATATATGTAAGCAGCTACTAGAAAACGTAAGCGTTCTCGGTGTGTTCGGGACCCCAAACGTGAAATGGTTCTATGAGGAGTTAATGTAACTAGCAGATAGGTTTCAGAACTTCAGAAGAAAAATTTTATCATAAAAGGCCAATCAAGTTGCCTTTCAAACTCAACCATAATCTTTCTCATGATCTCATGGGAATGAGTTCTGCGTTGGGACTGTCGGTCGACTGTAGAAAACTCCTTTATTAGGATGGCTGCTTAGCTAGCCGTCTCTATACGTTAAAAGACGTCTTCTGTCTCTAGCAAGCAGCCACTCCCATCTAGAAACCTGAATTCCCGTAGTAAGAGGCACGTAGACTGCCTGTAAGAGAGGGAGATAAAAGCATGTCTAATCCCCCTATTGGGGAATGCAACTTCCTAAATATATCCACCGTATTCGTTGCGGTCGTTCCACTTGCTCGATAGGGTTGATGCCATTTGCTAACCAGAATGTCTAAGCTAGCATGGTGTTAATTGTTTTCCGAGCCACTTTTTACAGTGCTGTGTGGCATTAAGTTCACATTCGGTCTATTTTCTAGTGTGACTCCAAATTTTTTCAAAATCATATTAACGTAAAACTGATGCGTTTGAAGATTCCTTTGACCTGTTTTTAAGCATGCAACTACATATTTGGATATCTTCAAGGCTAGAAGCCACGTATTTGACCCGATAGTCTGTTTGCAGTTTCTCCACGTCGTCAGCATTTTGTTCGCATTCCATATTTTGTCCTCCACTAATAACAGTCAAGCCTGTTAGTGCAGTCTTTGATTTCAAATATTAATATGAAGAAGGCTAACCTTATCCAAACAAAAGATAATGTGGGCATCTAATACATTATAGGATTCTTAGGCGTCATTGAAAAAACTACGAAAAGGCTAGATTTAGTGTTTGGTCCTATCTATTGATACTTCACCAGGTATCAAATGGTCTCCCGGGACAGCCTTCAATTTGCTCCCTGGCGGCGAAACTCTTATGTTCATTATGGTTTCCAGAATCGCAGATACTGGTTCTGGGATTAGCTTCATTGCTATGTTTATTGGAATTTCCATTGGCTGTCTGGTTCTTTACATCGAAGTGTCACTTCGGACCCTGAAACCAGTACGGCCTCCGTTGAAGAGCATCTGTACTCAGTGATTTCGCCACTGGATTCACGGTATCCGCACCTCTATATTAGTTTTGCCTGCTTGTGTCGAGTATTCTTGAGGCTTTCTTTTAATAACTCACACTGCACGCGTCCCTAATAACTTCATTCATATGCTTGCTTCTGATATTCACTTTAGACAAGCGCTCGCAGTGCCCTCCCTGAATGTGCACAAAATGCAGTTTAACGTGGCTGGGAGATAATATGCAGATCGAGTTTACACCCTAAGTGGTAGATCGGGTCAGTAAAAATAGAGTTGCCTTTCTGAAATATCCAGGACAATGGGTTGCACAGCACATAGGTAAATTCTCAGCATGCCTAATGATGTGGGACAATCAATTTCAGTAAAATTCGGTAAGCCGGCGTAGTACAACGACATCTTTATCCTAAGCGTTAGGCGAATTAAAATCCTGTTGGAGCATTCTAATCTCTTTCTCATCAACTCCTTCCTGAAATTCGCTATTTCGCGACTATTAATAATTTTTGCAGGCGCGATTCCCTCTGTTCGGCTTGACTGGTGTAAAGCTTTGTATTTCTTGACGCCTCTACCTATGCGTGCATTCAGTTTTGCACGGGTGACTGCACGCCAGCATGTTGTTAAAGTGTGTGTCATAAAAATATCTTGTGAACACGTAACAGGCAGAATTTGAATGCGGCATATGAATAATACGAGTTCGCCTTCAGGGTTGTCATCCGACGCAAAGGAAGTTCTGTCCGAAGATTGATCAAGCGAAAATCAGCTGCTGTGAAAATATGGGTGTACTCAGTATTAAACTGCTGCAGTAAACAGTGGGGGGACGAGACGAGCGCAGAGTGATAAGAGATGCAGCACTGGGCACAGCTTCTGTAAGCTGCGTCATCGATATCCTCGTCTGTAGATGACGCAGTGATACATAAGGTAGTGCTGACGGAGCTGATGGTTTCTTGGAGAGAGGGTGGGAGATCAAGGTCAGCGTTGATTTCCACTTCAGGAAGGCGATCGATGGTGGTGTGGGAGATGGTGGAGGGCTGGCTGAGAACACTTTGGAAATATTCTGCCCATCGCGTCAGGATTTGCTTCTTCTCAGTGAGCAGCATCCAGCCATCGGCACAGAGAATAGGGGCGGTGCCTTTGACAGGAGGACCGTAGACAGCCTTGGTGGTGGCGAAGAAGTTCTTCCATTCGTTTCGGTCCGCTTACCCTTGGGTTTCCTCGGGTTTGCGCCTCATCTAGGCATCCTGCATCTCCCGCAGCCGTTGCTTTACAAGGCGGCGACTTCGGTAGAAGGCTGTCTTGTTTGTAGCGGTAGGACGATCGACGTAGGCTATATGCAACTGGTTCTTCTCGACGAGCAGAGCATTGATGGCTGCGTCGTTGTTATCGAACCGGCCTTGGTGATGACGACGTGCGCGGCCGAGGACATCCAGGGCGGTGGATTGGATGGTGTCCCTCAGCTGACACGAGCGGTTCTCCATGGGATGTCCGCGTCGGTGACTGGAAGGTTGGCTAGTCGGTTGGCCAGTTCGTTGCTGAAATGGAGATGGTGAGCAGGTGTATTCATAAAAACAATATTCAACTTACAAGTGAAGAAGAAGAAGAAGAAGAAGGTTGTTCGCTCACCGAAATAATGGCTTTATTCGTCTGAGCTTTCGAACACTTACTGGAGTTTATCGTCAGAAATAAATCAGCAACATAAACAAGTAACATTTATAGGAGGTGGGGCAGGGGCCAATCAGACACCAGTGGCGCCAGTTCGGAGGTGACTACGCAGGGCCCTGTATACCGCCACCGGATCGATAAATCGATTGACTGAGTTCTCATCGGATGCCCAGGTTTCAAGCAATTCTCGAATTATCTTGCACCTGGCGTGAGCGATTATCTTCGTGGCTGCGAAGTTAAACTCGTGACCCGTTTCGTAGGTGTGGGCTGCCACTTACTATAAACTGTCACCCCGTCTCACAGCAAGCTTATGCTCGTGTATGCGCGATCCAATCATACGTCCAGTTTTCCCTATGTAGTTACAGGAGCAGTTTTGGCACGGGATGCGATACACTACCCCCGACTGCTCATAACGATTCAATTTGTCTTTGATTCTCGTGACCTTACTGCGCATGGCAGCTTTGGGTCGGTGTGCAATTCGACCCCAAGTCCCGCAAAAATGCGCTCGGTCGCTTCTGACACGTCCTTGACATCGCATGCCATACCGTAGGGGTTGGTTTTGGTTGGGTCCTCCGGGGGCGAACACGTTGGCATCGGCTTATGAACGCCCACGGATAGCCGTTCCACATAAACTGGTCGCGGAGATAACGGGCCTCGTGCGTTTTTTTCCGCCGGGTTGTTTCAATGAGTCTGGATGCGTTTGAACAGTGTTCTCACACAACTTGGTTTGTGAGCCACCAGATGGTTGCTGTGAAAACTGAGAAACTGTGTGGTGTCCGTCGCTTTCATGTAGACAGTCGTTTTTATTTCGCCGTTGAGACGTCGTCTGAAGATTACATCATGGAAGGGGAGCTACGGCTCTTTTTCTTTTTCCCTCGTGAATTTTGTACCTGGGAAGATCGAGTTAAAGTGATCATGTAAATGCTGCAACATGTTCCTCTTTACGATAACAAATGTGTCGTCTACGTAACGGCGCCAAAGATAGGCTGCTGTTGGGTGAAAGCGATCTTTTCTAGCTCTTGCAGGACCAATTATGCTACTTAACTGGAGATTGGGAAGCCCATTGGAGTTCCCTTGATCTGCTCATAGGTTTCTGCGGCAAAGGTGAAGTAGGTCCTTTGACAAAATTCGAATAGCTTCACAGGGTGTTCAATTTTGAGAAAAGTCTGGGTTTCGTCATATGACTCCTCAAGTTTCCTGCGCTAAACTCGGAGGGATGGATATGAATAAGGACGTCACGTCAAAAGAGACCATCACTTTGTCTGATTGAATCCTCCAACCTTGGAAGTGTGTCGGGAATCGGGAGTCCGAAAGGACTGAGACAGGCGAATTGTTTTGGAGAAATTTCAGTTTCAAGTAAATCCATTTTGCTAGATTATAGGTGGTACTGCCTTTCAGAGCGACTATTGGCCGCACTGGAACATTTGGTAGACCATCGAAGCAAGCCAGAGCCGTATCCATTGGTTTCATTTGGCGCCGTTCGTTCTCCGTAATCACATTTTGGCGTTTGAATTCTTGTAGTAATTTATTCAACCGACTTGCTACCGCTTTGGCTTGTGCGTCCTGTGATGGTCTGTAAAATTCTCTATCATCGAGTAGAGTCTTGGCTTTCTCATTGTAGTCTTCTCGATTCATTACGACAGTTGATCACCCCTTATCAGCGGGTAGAAGGATAATTTGTTCGTCCGTCTTTATTTCCTTCATATCTTTTGACTCACTCTTCGAAACACATTGGGTTGGTCTGTGGGCTATCAGCAAAGATGTTACACGTTGTCAGACGGAGTATTTCTCGTCATCGGTTGTTTTGGTTCTCACAAACATGGATTCCAGGGCTGCAATAAGGTTGACAGCCTCGGCAACGGTGATGTTAAAACAAGCTTCAAGCCACAGCACCAGTAGTTGCCGCTCAGTTAGTTTCTCGGATGAGAGGTTGTTGACCAAGTTCGAGCATCCTGTGTTGGATGCCTGTAACTTTTTCCGTTTTTGTTCCAAAATTACTCGCTTCTTGGCCTTCTTCGCCTCCAATATTCAACTTACCTGGTGGTCACTTACCTTGGGGTGTACTGCATGGTTGCAGACCAAGCCTCGTCTTGGAGATGACGAGGTGGTGATCCGTCGGCACCGGGGATCACAATTGTCACCAGCACGTCCTGTTTATCTCGCCTTCGGACAAGAACATAGCCCAGAGGTGCCAGTGTCTCGACCGGGAGTGTACCCAGGTCGCCTTTTGCCGCATCGGGAGGTGGAAGAAGGTGTTGGTCAAAATCAGGCAGTGTTCAGTATCAGTATCAGTATAGTTGAGAGAGAAGAAGAAGAAGGAGAAGAAGAAGACCGTTGTCATTGAAGCCAGCAAGACCATGGGTACACAGCGCTCTTCTCCACGAGGCACGGTCAGTCCCGAAGCTGTCACTAAGGACAATTAACATATCCGCCTTCGGCTAAGTCGCCAGGAGAGCGCTGATGATGGTAGTGAACATTTCTTCTCGGAGAGGCAGGTGGAGGCTGATCAGGCGATCGTTGATGCCCTATGGCAAACAGGGCAGACATCCTACGATATCCTTCCGGATGGCAATGGCAACCCCAGCGTTGCGTTGCTCTGCCTTTGGCTGACCGCTCCAGAAAAAGTTGTAGCCGACAACCACCTCCTCCAGCTGACCCTGCTCGGAGAATCAGGTCTCACTGAGAGCAGCAATATCTACCTTGTAGCGCGCTGGCTCCCGGGCGACTAGCGCCATCCTCCGTTCCGGTTGGTTGCTCCTGAGACTGTCTAAAAGGGATCGAACATTCAAGGCTGCTAGAATGAGCAAACTCACTTGAGCGGTCCGGAGGGTACCCTGGAGGGTACAATGGGGGAGATTGGGAGAGGCGTTGTTGTTGATATTGTTTACAGTTTTTGACCGCATGGGATTGCAGTCTGCTAGCCATGGTCTGCTGCAGCTGTCGTAAGACCCAGCATTTGTTTAGGGCACCTTTTCTAGCTCCCTCCTCCACGAGGGGGTAAGCAGTGCTGTACCTAAATAGGGCAGCTGTGTCATCCCAGGCGGCTACCGAACTCCACTATGTTTCAAATTTGGGTTAGTGAGAGAACGACTGATTCGCCTGGGCTGCTTACGTGACTGCATGTCGCCCTCACCGAATGACATTTTCGACTGTGGGGTAAGAGCGAATGGTGAGAAGAGAGGGAGAAGGGGAGGGAAAGAAGAAAGAGTAAAATAGAGGAGTAGAGAGAGAAGGAAAGAGAGGAGAAAACAGGGGAGAGAGGAGTTGGCTGGGAAGAGGAGAGAGGGCGAACGTCAGGGTGGACGGGAGAGTGGGAAGAGCAGGGGGAAGGGAGCAGACCTACCGGGTGTTAAGACATACGCAACACCGGAGACCTGCACCTGGTTTAGCCCGCAGGTCATGGTGGTTGCCCGAGGTGTGGCCGCTGGGAAGAACCAGGTTTGAGCAGCGACAGTGGAGAGTTGTGTACCAGCTAGAGGTGGCCAGAGGAGCATTCATCACCTATACGAGACAGATATAGTGACCAAATACTAACTGTGAAATGGTACCCCTAACTAGTACTCCCTACACCCATACACACACACGACAGTTCGACCGACGATTTTCGACGAGGTCCACCGTATGCTCCACACCAGGGGGTGCGGGGACGGTGACTTGCGCGTGAATTAGTTTTAATGGATAGTGGCCTTGAGCTGCAGCTACCGCACTCTCTCCTCATCCCTCACCTGAGCCCGGTGTCAAGACAGAGTCAAGAAGACCGGAGATGGGAGAGGGTGCAGTTGGCTGGCGCGGCCGGAGCCGCCCCTGAGCGTACCACCACACCTGACTTGGATCCCACGGAGTAAGAGTGCCAAAAAGGCCACATTAAGAACGAGACATTGCAGCCTGACTCTTAGTCCACCAGTCAATCACTCCACACAAAACACACATTGGGCTGACCACGCGGTCCGAGTTACCCGTCAGTTGGCAACCATCCAAGCCACGGCTTTTAGCGCACCGTGATAGTTACAAGTGCAACAGATTGTTTATAGTGAGGAAAATGCGCTGAGCTGTTGACCTCACTCTCTCCCCCACCCCCACAATCAGACCACCATCCGAGCCAGTCAGTTGTCTGATGTGGGAGTGGGCGCATTGGCTGACGGGTCGGCGTACCCGTCTTCGCGCGCCGCAGCACGACCTGGCCCCCATAACGCACACACCAGGATTTACTTACTCAGGGAATATGGAGGAGCCATCATCGTCTGAATCCCAATCCAGTGGTCAGCCACTTGACACACACAACACATACACTGGGCCGACGGCGTGGTCTGGTGTAAGCGTCAGATTAGCAGCCTTCCAAGCCACGGTTTCTAGGATAACGTGATTTTATCTGGTAAATTATGATGATTGCGAGGTGTTGTCTATGTATTAGTGTAGATGGTGTGCGCTGATGTGGCTTAGCCTCCGGTGGTTTACCACAGGTTGTCGTGGAGGCGCATGTGTCCTACTAGGCCCATGCGGTGTGTAAATGTGCGGGAGCAGTGAGGGCAGAAGAGGTGGGCGCGGCGACTATTTGTCGGAACCCCAGGCACTGGTTCACCAGCCTCCGTGCGATGGATTCGCAGGTGACCGGCCAGGCCGATGCGTGAGTTGAATTTCGGGCGCAGTGTGGGCAGGAGAAATCGGTAGAGGCTGGGGGGAATGTCATTCATGGTAGTGGGGGTGGCAGTGGCGTTAAGAATGGCAGGAGCGGAGAGTGTGCATGGTGTATGGGTGTTGTCGGCATTGCGGTTCATTCCGCTGTCATGGATGTGCATGTGACCGAATATGCCCATGCGATGAGTGAATGCGCGAGGACAGTGAGGGCAGTGGGGGCGGCTATCTCTGCTCTGTGTTGGTGCTCCAGGCACTGGTTCACCAATCTCTGTACTATTGATTCGCAAGTGACCGACCAGGCCGATGCGTGAGGTGAATGTGCGGTCACATTGAGTACAGCTTAGGAGAGATTCCCCATCCCTGATGGTGGTGGTGGTGGTAGTGAAGGCGAAAGCGGTGGTGGTTGCGGTGTTAGGGGTAACAGACGATGAGTAGAGGGATGTGGTCTCTATGATGGTGGGAGTAACGGAATTGATGCCAGGAGTGAGGATGGGGGATTCTGAAGGAGGGTTGGCAGAATTTGACGTAGAAATTAGAATCGTCGAATTGCTGGTGCATTGCGTCGGAAGATGTCCAACCAGGCCGATTCGCGCGCGGAAGATGCGTTGACAGCGCGGGCATGTTGGCAGGGCCTGGGCATTGGCGGTGTTGGTCTGGGGCGCTGGTGACTTTCGTGCCGCTATTTTGGCCTTGGAGGTGGCGATCCGGTTGGCCTCATAGATTGCTGAAGCAGTCTTCACGGATCTTCTATCTATCCTATCTATCCTGGGTGAGGTCCTCCCAGGTCGCCGGGTTGATTTGCAGTTGCTTCAGCGATTTCTTCAAAGTAGCGTCGTTTTGACCTCCCTCTCGGCGAGCACCTGTAGCGACATCTCCTTAAAACAGTCAGTTGGTAAGTCGCTCGTCATCCATTTTCACCAGGTTGCCGCTCCATCTCAGTTGCACTTGCCTCAGCATGGGGTGGATGCTGAGGATTCCAGTCCGCTCCAGGACTTCCGTGTCCGGGATCCTGTCTTGCCATCTCAGCTTCAGTATTCTGCGGAGGCAGCTGAGATGAAAGTGATTAAGCTTCCTTGCTTGATTCGAGCAGATGGTCTAGGTCTCCGCTCCATAGTGGAGTGTCGTCAAGACGACACCCTTGTACATCTTCAGTTTGGTGTTCAGGTGAATACCGTGTCGATTCCACACGGAGGCCTGCAGCCGGCCGAAGGCCTGACTAGCTTTGGAGATCCGTTGGGCAACCTCATCATCGATTCTCATGTTGCCTGACAGCGTGCTTACTAGATAAGCGAAGGTTTCCACGTTTTTGAGTTGAGCACCGTGGGCATTGATTCTGGGAGCATTGTATTCCGCACTGGGTGGCGGCTGGTGCATCACAACCGTTTTGGCTGTACTGATTGTTAATCCAAAATCGGCGCAGCCTTTGGCGAAGAGGTCCATGCTCCTTTGCATGTCCTCCTCCATCACGGTGTTAAGGGCGCAGTCGTCCGCGAAGAGCAAGTCATGGACCGTAGTCGTAAACACGCGCGATGAAGCCTGCATACGCCGGCTGTTGAGAAGGTGCCCATCAGTTCTGCAGGCGATGCGGATACCAGGCTGCTCATCACGGTAGGCGTCCATCAGCATAGCCGAGAGCATGAGACTGAACAGGGTGGGAGCCAATACGCAGCCCTGCTTCACTCCGTGAGTCACTGCGAATGCTTTGGATACCGTCCCGTTGTCAGTGACGCGCGCCATCATCCCGTCATGAAGCTGACGCACCATGTGCGTGAACCGCACAGGACAGCCAAATTTCTGCATGACTTTCCACAGTCCGTCATGATCCACCATGTCAAAGGCTTACGTTAGATCCACGAAGGTAGTGTGTAGGTGAGTTCGCATCTCCTGACACTTCTTTTGTAGCTGGCGGGTGGCAAAGATTATATCGGTTGTTCCGCGGTGTCGGCGGAAGCCACATTGGCTTTTCGGGAGCAGGCCCTGCTCTAGGTAACCGTTCAGACGATTGAGAAGGATACGGGCGAAGATCTTCCCGGTGATGTTGAGCAACGAGATGCCTCTGTGATTATCACAGAGTTGCCGGTTCCCCTTCCGTTTGTAGAGATGGACGATGGTCGCGTCTTTAATATCCTGAGGAACTTGTCCTTGGCGCCACATCTCCTGGCAGAGTGTTGTGAGTTCTGCCATCAGCCGGGGCCGTGCGTGCTTGTAGACTTCCGGTGGGATTACGTCGGATCCCGGTGCTTTACCGCTGGAAATCTACTGCACGGCTCAGATGGTTTCTGGTAGGGAAGGCGGCAGATCCAAGTCATTGTACGCGTCCACTTGAGGGAGCCGGTCAATGGCAGCATCGGAGATGGCTGATGAGCAATTAAGGACACTTCTAAAGTGCTCGGCCCAGCGCTTCAGAATTTGCGATTTCTCTGTCAGCAGTGTTGCGCCGTCAGAGCTGAGCAGCGGTGCGGTCCCCTTGATGCACGGGCCGTAGATGGCCTTGATGGCTTTGAAAAAGTTTTTCATTTCATTGCGGTCCGCATACCACTGGATTTCATTAGCCTTTTGGATCATCCAGGCATCCTGCATCTACCGCAGCCGTTGCCGTACAAGGCGCCGGCATCTTAACAATACTGCTTTGGTGGTGTCAGTCCGAAGGTCCATGTAGGCTTTGTGTAGTCCATTCTTCTCCGCGAGTAAGTTGTTGATGTCGGCGTCATTGTCGTCAAACCAGTCCTGGTGTTGAAGGCGTGCGCGTCCGAGAACTTCGAGGGCGGAGGACTGGATGGCATTTCGCAGTTGAATTTCGACATTTGATCAGTCAACAAAGTTGTTATACATCCCTCAAAAAGCACGCCCGATGAATGAACGCCATTTACGAGTGAGAGCCACCAGAATGCTTTTTAATAGCTTATTGAGGAATTGGAAAGTAGGGTCATGTAGTACACTGAAGTTGAGCGTTGTTTCGGCACAGCAGACAATGAAAAATAGTGGAAAATTATTCAAGTTGGGGAGCTGTCACTTATCCCCCAAGCCATCACTTTCCTATTTAAAACCACCAAGCATACAGTTTTATCACAGAGAACATACAATCACTCTGACTGTTAAGTCATCGTATACACAGTGGGTAATCTATGGTTGTTAAGGCTGTGGGTGAACCATACTCAGCACAATTTGGATAATTTCGTAAATAGACAAACCAGGATGAGTTTGTAATTTACCGACCCATCAGCTGTTTTCTGGTTCTACAGTTGGGGTTCAGTGGGTCGCTGACAATGACCAGTGGAGGGGCATGCATAAAAGAGATAGAGAGCATGTCTATGTGGTCCGAGACCGGTAGGCTCCAGATTTCCTGTCCAAATGCGCCTCTTAAGAGTTACCTGAGGCTTGAATGCCTAGATTTGTCTTGGCGTTTTTGCGTGCGCAGCCAGTGGCGGTCAGTAGACACGACTTTAGGTGATCTTAATCTTTAGGTTAAAATGTAGTGGAGCTATCGTATGAGCATGAGGGCACTAGAGCTTACCAATGGATGTGGCATTCTGCATTCTATCCCGAGTCTGATTTATATTCCCAGATAACCCCCACCTGGGAGTACCTAACGGTTGAGAGGCAGGTAATGATACCTTGTATGGGCACCTAAACAGGACACGGGAGTATAAACCACCCCACCCACCTAAGATAAGTTGTCTTGCGATAAATGTCAGGACAGGTAAATAAGCCCGTATCTTAACCCTGCCCTCCATAAAGCTAAACCCTATAGTTAATACGAACCCAAACCGTAACCCTTAACATTCTCCTGACCCTAACCCTAACTCTGAACTTAACCCTTATCTTAAACCTAATGCTACACTTAGCTCGAAATTGGGCGCAAAGTCACTTACATTGTGAGCGGTTTCTTTTACCGTGTCCTGTTTAGGCAGCCTAGCAAGGCATCCCTACCGACTGGCATTGATTATTAAAAAAGTAGTACTAATTTCACTCTTCCTGGTTTTGTCGGCAAAGCTTTTATGAAGAGCGTAACATTTTACCTCACGTTTGTCCATTTATCCTCCAGGAAGCAAAACTGTGCCTTTGTAGTCTACACGGGGCTGTTGTTGACGTTGAATCCCAAGGTTATCCTGACGTACCTGAAATCAGTGGCAGTTTTTAGTCGGTAAAAGCATCCAGGAACAGGGTTTTTACCTTGTTTCTTTTTCCCTGGCGCCTTACACTCACGAAAAGCGAATAAGACAAGTCACTGAATGTTCTTGAAACACTTTTGCTTCATGAGATCAAACATACGACAGTTCGACCGTCGTAGTCCGACGATGTCCACCGTATGCTCCATGGGAAAGTGGAGCAGGGACAGTGACTTGCGCGTAATTTAGTTTAAAGTGATAGTAGACTTGCGCTGCATCTACCGCACTCTCTCCTCCTCCCCCACCTGAGCCCGGTGTCAAGACATAGTCAAGAAGACCGGAGGCGGGAGAGGACGCAGGTGGCTGGCGCGGCTGGGTCCCCTAAGTCCTATTCGCCCCCTAGGTGTGCCACCACACCTCCATGTTCGGCATTTGTTATGGGAGCGCAACCCGAATAACCCCTGCCGTGCCCTAATGTGGCCCCCGTGTTGGTCCCACGCATCTACCACGTGGCCCGTTTAGGGGGCACACACACACACGACGACAGTTCGACCGTCGATTTCGACGAGGTCCACCGTATGCTCAACACCAGGTGGTGCAGGGACGGTGACTTGCGCGTGAATTAGTTTTAAGTGATAGTAGCCTTGCGCTGCAGCTACCGCACTCTCTCCTCCTCCCCCACCTGAGCCCGGTGTCAAGACAGAGTCAAGAAGACCGGAGATGGGAGAGGGTCGCAGGTGGCTGGCGCGGCCGGAGCCCCCCTGGGCGTGCCACCACACCTGGCTCGGATCCCACGGAGTGGGAGTGCCATAAAGGCCACATTAAGAAGGAGCCATTGCAACCTGACTCTCAGTCCGCCAGTCAGCCACTCCACTCAAAACACACATTGGGCTGACCACGCGGTCGGAGTTATCCCGTCAGTTGGCAACCTTCCAAGCCACGGCTTTTAGCGCACCGTGATAGTTTCAAGCGCGTCAGATTGTTTATAGTGAGGAAAATACGCTGAGCTCTCGACCTCACTCTCTCCCCCACCCCCACAATCAGACCACTGTCCGAGCCGGTCAGTTGTCTGATGCGGAAGCGGGCGCAGCTGCTAGTGACCTCGCCTACGTGTACTACGTACGCGACCTGGCCCCCCAAACACAAGCACCAGGATTTCATACAACAGGGGGTTGAACGGCTTACATCTCACATGTGTGAGATAGCCAGAGGTCACGTTAAGAAGGAGCCATCGCAGCCTGACTCTCAGACCACCAGTCAGCCACTCCACACAACACACATTGGACTAACTGCGAGGTCTGAGTGTAATTGTCAGTTGGCAACCTTCCAACCGCGGCATTCAACGTTACCGCAACACACACACACACACACACACACACACACACACGACAGTTCGACCGTCGTAGTCCGACGATGTCCACCGTATGCACCATGGGAAAGTGGAGCAGGGACGGTGACTTGCGCGTGATTTAGTTTAAAGTGATAGTAGCCTTGCGCTGCAGCTACCGCACTCTCTCCTCCTCCCCCGCCCGAGCCCGGTGTCAAGACAGAGTCAAGAAGACCGGAGGCGGGAGAGGACGCAGGTGGCTGGCGCGGCCGGGTCCCCTAAGTCCTAGCCGCCCATAGGCGTGCCACCACACCTCCCATGTTCGGCATTTGTTAGCGGAGCGCAACCCGAATAACGCATGCCGTGCCCTGATGTGGCCCCCGTGTTGGTCCCACGCATCTACCACGTGGCCCGTTTAGGGGGCACACGACAGTTCGACCGTCGTAGTCCGACGATGTCCACCGTATGCTCATGGGAAATTTGAGCAGGGACGGTGACTTGCGCGTGATTTAGTTTTAAGTGATAGTAGCCTTGCGCTGCAGCTACCGCACTCTCTCCTCCTCCCCCACCTGAGCCCGGTGTCAAGACAGAGTCAAGAAGACGGGAGGCGGGAGAGGGCGCAGGTGGCTGGTGCGGGCGGAGCCGCCCCTGGGCGTGCCACCACACCTGGCTCGGATCCCACGGAGTGGGAGTGCCATAAAGGCCACATTAAGAAGGAGCCATTGCAACCTGACTCTCAGTCCGCCAGTCAGCCACTCCACACAAAACACACATTGGGCTGACCACGCGGTCGGAGTTATCCCGTCAGTTGGCAACCTTCCAAGCCACGGCTTTTAGCGCACCGTGATAGTTTCAAGCGCGTCAGATTGTTTATAGTGAGGAAAATACGCTGAGCTCTCGACCTCACTCTCTCCCCCACCCCCACAATCAGACCACTGTCCGAGCCGGTCAGTTGTCTGATGCGGAAGCGGGCGCAGCTGCTAGTGACCTCGCCTACGTGTACTACGTACGCGACCTGGCCCCCCAAACACAAGCACCAGGATTTCATACAACAGGGGGTTGAACGGCTTACATCTCACATGTGTGAGATAGCCAGAGGTCACGTTAAGAAGGAGCCATCGCAGCCTGACTCTCAGACCACCAGTCAGCCACTCCACACCACACACATTGGACTAACTGCGAGGTCTGAGTGTAATTGTCAGTTGGCAACCTTCCAACTGCGGCACTCAACGTTACCGCACTCTCTTCTCCTCCCCCACCTGAGCCCGGTCTCATGACACAGTCAAGAAGACCGGAGATGGGAGAGGGCGCAGGTAGCTGGCGCGGCCGGAGCCGCCCCTGGGCGTGCCACCACACCTGTATCGGATCCCACAGAGTGGGGGTGCCATAAGAACCACATTAAGAAGGAGCCATTGCAGATCAAACATACACTGAAGATACGGACTACAAAAAAACCTAGGTTATAAGACTGAAGGCTAGGTCTCTTAGACGTCATAGTTGACGGACAAAAATTATGCTAATAATTGGAGTTCCAATTTAAGTAGCCTCACCCTCTTTGTGCATGTCTCTCTAAAGGACGTCTTCTGGCAGGAGAATAGGTGCCGTAGAGATTGTTAGGTGTACACCGATTACATTTTTGACCAGACTGGCAGCACCGGTACTGGCGCCGACATTTTGCCGCTGCATGAAACAGCTGCCAAGGATTTTGCATTATGCAGAAATGCAAGCACACACCGATGGATAAATGGCGTATACCCATCTCGTGGTTTCATGTTTGGCAGCAAACTAGGTGCTTCATGGGTTAACCGGTTGCGAACAGTCGTAAAGTTCACAGCGCATGTCAATTAGTGGGCCCAGCAGTCGTGAGTAAGAGTTACCCACCGTGCTTTCCCTAAACGGACTGGTCCCGTTGTCATCACGCTAATGGATTAATTAGTCCGAGGGTGTCAACTTCTGCTGGAGTATTTACGACCACCATTAACACATTTTGCCAATTTACTCCTCTGCCACTAATACTTGCCTGGAGTGTGCGATTGAGAATGAATTTCCGGAGAGAATGACGGATGGTAGTTTAAAAAATATAATAATTGTGGTGTCAGTTAGACACGAGCCCGCGTTTCTAGTGTGGTCTCGCAAGCATGCTGGCCTGCTGAATACTCATTCCACTCAATCTTCATCGGTAAGTTCTGTTTGAAAGTGCAGAATCAGCAACAAATAATTAACACTGATGAGTAGTTATTTCGTTTTGATGCAGTTGTGAAAGCCTCGATGGCCTCGTTGCGATTCAAAGCCACGACAGCAAGGACAAGACTTCAATACAGTCAATGTTATAACCAACTTAGATAAGAGATCCCACCACGGCCCATGATGAAATCGTGTTTTGGCAGTCAGCTTACCCTGTCAGAACTGGTGGATATCATAGGTTGATGTAAGTCGGTCGGGAAACTTGACCCGAATGGGAATAAACTCGCGGCTCCCTCTGGGCCTCGTAGCTCAGGCGGTTATAGCTTTAGACGTATTCAGGCCTTTTACTTTCTGTGGCGGGCTTACTTCCCACCGAGTCCGATAAGTTTTTCACAATCGGCAATTAAAATTGGTCGAAAACACAGACCCTTCGTTTGCGTCTTCTACAAAATAGACGCTTTTAGTAATGACAGAAATGTACTGACTACATTTTTACTTTAGAGGTGTGAAAACTGAGATGGTGGTTTAGCACAAATCAACTCGAAACCAACTGGATAGTTGACTCATAGCATCATTTACCTATGTTGGCATTGCTGAGAATAATTTTAATGTCGCCTGAAAATTAAACATAATAAAGATATAATCTTTCAAAAGACAGGAAAATTCGATTTCATTCGCGGCCAGTGGAGGATAGTGGTTGAGGAGTGGGAAACAGAAGATCTATCAATCTTGCTCAACAAACGACGGTTTTTGAATCGATTCAGTCCAAAGATCGGCAAGATTAAAATGCTAATCTAGAGTAAGAGCTATATTTTTCTGTGTACTGGATGGATAAATGACCCGATAATACCCAATGTTTTTGCAATCGGAGGAAAATATTAACAAATACCCGGGATGAGCTTTCAGCATCTTTTTGGTGACACTGTAATAATTGTGAGTAGAGGAGACTGAATAGTGGTTACTAAATGAGCTTTGCGACTGCTGGTGAATAACTGAATTTTCCTCCTGGCATTGGAATCAAGTTTTTTTCACAAACAACAAATTCAAATTTACGATATTTATTTCGCCTGATAGAGCGCTGATGGAACCCACTCAAAGTCACAACCAGGCGTTTTAAAATTGAAAGCACTCTTCATCTGCATCAAAAATATGGCTGTTATTTCACAGTATGAAAACAAGTGCAAACACTCTTCGTTGCAAAAAACCATCGACAGTCTACATTTTATAACAGGTACATATTCGGCTGGTTGAATAAACTGATCACAGTTCTGGAAGGTATCGTTTTTTTGCAATTTCCCTATTCCTTGTGCTAAAGACTACCTTAAGCATTTTATTATTTTATTTAGTGACAGAACGATCATACGAATGATAGTGTACTGGAAATCCAAATGATTATTGAAGTCTACCAACTAGAGCATCAGGCCCGAAGTCTGGGGATTGAGCTTTTCGCTTGCGTGTTGCAGCACGCGTTTGCCTACAATTTTACGTAAGCCGCCCCGAATGTTTTAGTGTCCGAGTGGTTTGCCAGTATATACAAGTGAGCTCTGCGTGATCAATTTTGCATGATCTATAGTGTGCCCCTTAACAGGTCGCGTGGTAAATGCGCTGAACTAACTTGGAGGCTAGATCAGGGCACGGCAGGCGTTATTTGGGATGTGTTCATTAACACCTACCGCACATAAGGAGTGCGGCGGCACACGCGCAGGTGCAGGCTCATGCTGCACCAACCGCCTGTGGCCTTCCTCGCAATCGCACCTGGGCACGATCTTACTTCTGGTCTTCTTAACTCTGTTTTGACACCGAGCACAGGCGGGTGAGGTAAGAGAGTGTGAGAGTGAGATCACCACAACGTAAGTCTACTCTCACTTAAAACAAATCCCCGCGCAAGCCACCGCGTCCCTGTGCAACGGTGCTGTTGAGCACATGGTGTGCCACGTCGTATACGATGGTCGAACTGTCTTTAGTACGCTAGATCAAATCCCGTACAGATAGAGCAATACGCTTGATTTTTAAATTAGCATTTCAGTATTTTTGCAAGAAGACTTACATTCATCGTGGATAAAAATGGGTGTGCAAAAGAGACAGCACTGTAAGATGACCAGCGATACGTAGTGCAACTGTCGGCATCCTGAACGTTCAACTGTACATGAGTCGCAAAATTTGTGCCAGATTGTCTCCCTTCCAAAATGGTGTTGGCTTCGTTTTAAATGACTTCATTATAATAGTTAAAATACACAATAATTTCTAAATAGTCGTATTTAATGTGCAGAATGGGCCAGCGCGTGTGCATCTAAGAAATATCGCACGTGAGTAAAGGAGAAAAAATGAAGCTGAATTTCAAAAGTCCGCCTTTCACTGGTGCAGTTGTTTAAATACCTAATGCTCAGTCAGTGGTGAGTAGGATTATTTAAGGTTTTCGCAAAGTTGAAGTTTGCTCATCTTATTTGATTGGGCAATCAACTATAAGATCTCCGCCTTGCCTCCGCTTTTCAGGCTTCTGTCCCCCGCCAACCCCCTTCCCCGCCCGATAGGTATATAGTGATGTGTTATTTACAAAAGGATAGAAGTAATATAAACAAGGTCAGAAAAGCGAAATCACTGCCTGATTTACTTGCCAGCATTGACCGCCAATACCTCAACCAAAGTTCAGAATAACGTGAAATGATAAGTCTCCGGTTCAGTTTATTCAGTTTATTCAAAATCTCTGATGTTATTTTATGCCTCCGCTGACCACCTGTCACTTATTTCATCATAAGGGATCTTCGACATTTCGTTTGGTTAGTTCTTTTTTCAGTGTGCATGATGTCAGCTATTTTCCCAAGGATGTTTACCTGGGATGGGCTTTTGCTGACAAAACTAAAACACTATGGACAGTATTTTACGAACTCCTCTCATTATTTGTTGGCATCAACCGAACTTACAAAAAGGCCCTCTTTCTAATCCTCAGACGTGTTTATTAGGAACATTTTAGTAAGTCGTTTAAGCTTTTAACCTTAGAGAGCAGCTGAAATTGGCTACGCGGAAGGACATTATGCGTACACGTATGTTTTATAGTCAATCGCTGCGGTGTCTTTAAATTAAGACCGTTCTGTGTGCTGTGCTCGTAGAGAATCAAATTATGACATCCGGAGTAAAACAATGCCTACCACTGCGGACAGATTCAACAATAAAATGATATGTTTATTTGGCTTTTTGCTAGTTTTCAGTGAGTTTTGATGAATGCAGCAAATTGTTTTCCCTAGAGGGAATTCTTCTAATTTGAAATGGCCCATTTTTCTGAGGAAATGGGTTGCGGTCAATAGGACACTTAAATAGCAAATGTTCCCAAATAAGCTGAAATCTTGAACATCTTTTATATTTTAAATTGCCAATGGAACGACCAGTCGACTTTGTTGGTTCAATAAGAAACCGGTCGTTTTACTGTGTATGCGTATGTCACAGATTCAAAAAAGGATCACAAACTACAAAGGCACAACCTACTGGTGATGTCCCTTCAACACAACACCTGAAAACCATGGAAAGCGTTTGGGCTATTAAGCCCCTGTCGCTGCTTAGCGCTAATAAAAGATCCCACTTAAGTGAATGTGGATGGAAAGGAAAAATTACTGCCTCTCTTTGAAAGCAAAGATCATGTATCAGATAAAGAAAGGGCGGAGATATTAAACTTGCCGAAAGGTCAACTCCGACCTCCTAACTACCGCAGTTTCAGGCAAGGGTTTTCAGGCTCACTGTATCCACCTGGCCTACAAGTTGGGAATCGTGTAGAGGGGGACTAGACCCTCTGTCAACGACCACTGTAGACGTTCGCAACAAGTCGCATAGGTGTATTGTGCAGTAAAGCCCGAGGCGACGATCAATATGAAGCAAAAAGATGTTCAACTCTTTCACCTCTCTCTGTCGTTGATTGAGGAAAACCCTACCTTAGTCTTTCTAATTTAGGCTGCCTCCTAGATGCACAGCGGTTGACATTTATACTTGGCTAACCGAATTATATTTTCACAGCTTGGTTTCACAAATAGTTCTCGGCCTTCGGTATAGGAATGAAATTTTTGGACCTAGTTTAAGGGACCGGGCAGTTATTAATATTGTCCCTTCTGAGGTAGATAACTGTCTTTCTTTTTCTTTCTTTCTTTCTTTCTTTTTTTTGTTCTACGGGCTGTTCATACCTTACACTGTGAAAAACCAGCCGCTGTGCCTTCCTGATCTATATATTCAGAAATCGCATTTGCAGACGAGTGCTTGGTTGTGGGCCAAGGTAATTAAGCCTAAATGCCTTGTCATTTGGGGAACTGGATGACTAACGAAAGAACGGGTATCTTTTCATCGCCATGCTCATTCAGCAGTCATCTTGAATAGGGGGACTTTATTTCTTTGTGCAGGCTAAAGAAAACTTAATGACCTGCAGTAACCGTGTGGAATTTGGCGCAATTACCATTGGTGTTGTCATCTGATATTTACTTAGTCGAACCTTCAATCTTTTGACCTGAAAGTCTTTTTTCTACATTATAAATCATCGGAAAAAAGTCTAAAGATTTTAATTTGGTAAAATAACGATGTCAAAAGCTAATCTTTCTGCTGAATGCGGTGATGTACATAATAATATTTAGGGAGTTAACAGTGACAAAGCGTAGAAAGTTTTCTTGAATGTGAAAAACCCAAAGAAGGTTGCCACGGAATGGCCAAGAAGTGTGCTTTTGTTGACTGGACGGACGTAGAAAGGCAATATATAAATGCTAGCCCTAACTTTCTTGGCCCTGAGAGACACATTTGACTTGTTACAGCATTCCAATCACCAACGCTTCCACAATCATGCTTTGCTCAGAGTCAGAGTTGGCGATTACATCAACACAAAGGTTTGGTTAAGGTGCCGGGATAAGAGGCAAAGATATGAAAAGAGGGATGTATAAAAGGGCGGATGTCTGCAGTCCTGTCGCATACTTTTATGCGATTAGCCGTCATCTCCACGAGCCATGGATCACCTCATGCTTCGCCGCAGAAAAAACTTTTCTTCTAATAAGTCCTATTAATAGTGTGTGCCTTCGGCTTAATTGTGGTGGCGGTGCACACGCGAGTGGGTGGACAAAAGTATACCGAATCTCGTCGGTGGACGGTACCAGTACCTTGCCAGACGATTTCGTTTTGTTGAAATAATTACCGATCCGTAAAAGCATTAAGGCTGTTGTCTTCCCTTAGCAGCCATGTAACGACGGGGGCAAAGTTCAGGCAGCAGCTTGCAAACGTCCGAAGGGGTGTGTTGATGGAGGACTTAAATAGATTCAGTTTTGAACTTACTGTAAGAAAGTATTCCTGGGATTAGGTTTTCTTCCTGCTATGTTGGGTAAACTGCCACTCCTAATGTAGCTTTGACAGAGAGAAATTATTTTCCATGATGACTTTGTTATTCGTTTTGTCATCAACTAACCAACCACAGTGCTTGAAAGACACAAAAAGTATTCTATAAACATAAGAAGAAACGGTGAAAGGTCTGCAGGGAGCAGAAGTGAGGTACATTTTTACCAAACCACATGACAATCCGGCGCACTTAATATTTTTTTAGGTTAAGGAATTACCACGAGAGATTAATTTACTTCAACCATAAACGGCCTTGTTTGGCAGATGTTTCCCTCAATAACCACATTAAATTTAGGGTTTCCACTTCCTCGATTTCTCCTAAAAAACCTAAAAAAACGTTCAGGAGTGAATACTTAATAAATAATCTGACAGTTCGACCGTCGTAGTCCGACGATGTCCACCGTATGCTCCATGGAAGGGTGGTGCAGGGACGGTGACTTGCGCGTGAATTAGTTTTAAGTGATAGAAGCCTTTCGCTGCAGCTACCACTCTCTCTCCTCCTTCTCCACCTGAGCCCAGTGTCAAGACAGAGTCAAGAAGACCGGAGGCGGGAGAGGACGCAGGTGGCTGGCACGGCATGGTCTCCTAAGCCCTAGCCGCCCCTATGCGTGCCACCACACCTCCCATGTTCGGCGCAAACCGCATAACGCATGCCCTGCCCTGATGTGGCCCTGATGTTGGTCCAACGCATCTACCACTTGGCCCGTTTAGGGGGCAAACTTAATAAATAATCATAACCGAGTCTCAAACACTGTTCGAATAACTGTAGCGTTTTTCTAAGCATCACACTTTTATGAATCGAGACTTTTCGTGCCTCTCAAGCAGCATATTCACTTTTCGAAGCATCAAATGTATGGTTATATTTGCAAAAGAGAGATCAGTTCGTGGGTTTTATAAAAAAAATCCGTGAAGGAGATTAGTGAAAAATTAAACACGTCTTGTTTCGAAATATATACGAGGACGTACCGGAACTGTGTCAGAATTTGTGCGCACTGTTTTTAGGCCATTGAGGTTTTTTACTTCCAATGCGTGAGGGTAAGCTAAATTCAGCCGTGCAGAAGACAGTTAGGGGCACATCATGTGAGAATATTCTTCGGCTAAATCATGGATAAAATTACAGGAGTTGCGGTACACACCATATCGACAGTAATGATACTAACTAAAAGCTCAGACATGTGTTTCGCCAATGTCCTGCCCCCGCTTCACGGAACTGCAAAGGCGTTCGGCTTATCTCTGTGTGCTTTCTGGGGGATACTGCAGTTTATAAATTGTTGCTTTCGTTAGCTCCGCAGGAAGTAATTGCTGAGAGCATTAAAAAAGCAATGGATTAAAATCTTCTACACGACAAAAAGTCATGTCTACTTATGAATGACGAGTTGCGCAGATACTTTCTACCGTCACAATTCCTTGCAAGTGACCATATTACTGGGTGTTTGTGTCTTTTTGCATGTGAAATTCGTTGGACAGAGTCTTCACGCCACTCCAGCTATCGCGGTCGGATTGACACGGAGAGGTTGCTGGGACATGGGGATCTAGGAAAAAGGATGATCAAGCCATTTCGAGCCCAAAGTTTACTCTCCTCACTAAAAAAGACCAAACAAACCTTTCAACTATCCTGGTGGGGTTTGAAGGTTGAAAAGACACGATTTCTCTGGAACGCACAGCAGGATATAATGGCTCCTTCCAAAGTGGCCTGTATGTCGCTGTCGCCAGTGGGAACTTCGAGCTGATCTCCTTTGGTGAAATCTGTGTCTTACAGGCTGATGGATCAGCGTGTAAGTGGCAAAATTACACGTGGCTTTGGTTATATCAGCTGTTGCTGCACGCAGTCCTATCTCCATTGAACTTAGCCCGATCTTTTCACTAGAATAGATGATGACGTGGAGATTGCACTGCGCTCTCTGCCCGACGTCCTTTGACATCATCCTTTATGAAAGATTAACTGAGTATACACCTTTCCTCACTTTCAACGCTTTGTCCTTCAAACAGCCATAGCCATCTCTAGCACACCCTTCTTTGCCTTCAACAATTTGGACGTTAACTGTAGACTTTCGACATGTTTGTTCTTCTGATTTTTCCCACAACCATGTTTCAGAGAGTTTCTCGTGCTTTTTATCATGTCATAACTGGATTGCTTAATATTCATGCAGATGAACGACTTCTGAGAGGCTGAGAAGGAGCGAGGTGCGTATTTAATGAACTGTTTACCAAAACTCTAAAAGGTGGTTTCGATTGTGGTATTGATTACTGCGAAGCAGAATTCAAAGCGATTTCAGTCACGATATGATGCCGACTTTCGAAAGAGCTTCTTTCCAGCCATCTGTAGAAACGCAGCTCTTTGAAAAAAACGGTAACGGAGCATGTTTTATTTTCGCACTGATTATCGAGGTTTATTTTATTTTGAAGGCATCTTATAGAACATATAAATAAAAAATACTCCCTTTTTGTACTTCTTTGACAGAAACTGAAGTCTTTTTACCTTTTAAAGCGCGACTGAATGTCTAAGACAGGAACGGCGGACGTTGTCCATGTCGGTAAAGCGTGATCCGCATTCTAAAGCATAAACACTGATGAGAAACATTACCTTTAAAAACAAATGAAGTTTGAGTGAGGTATTCTTGGATTACCGACCATCTTCAGCCGAATCCGCCTTACCTTTAAAATTGCCGAACACGTTATTTGGACCAGGATTCAGTCATAGCCATAAACTTAACCTGAATGTGGGAAGACAATCTTCCTCACTGTTCTAACTTCAAGATCTAGATGGCAACCTTCGTATAATATGGTCAAGTTGCGATCAAGTTGCCTAATGGTTAGAGGATTGGACTTCCAATCAACGGGTCGCGGGTTTGATTGTCGGGTTGTACACCACCTGGTGTTGGGTATGACTGGCTAATACACCAGAAATGATCATTCTAGTCTCCTTTGTCTTTGCCAGAAATATCAATCTGCCTATAAAAAGCTTTGCTGGCAAAGACAGTTGGGAGTGGATTGATTGTTCTGGAACTCAATTCTAACTCGAGATAAGGCTCTTGTTTCTAATGTCGCATCCCTATTGGCACCCTCATAATAAACACACAACTACAGCTCACGCAACCTTTAATTAAGCACGTGTTTTCAAACGGAAACAAAGGAAGGTTCATTGTGTGCACCATGTTCAAATAAAACAGCTCGGCATTGGGTCGGATTCGTAAAAACGAAGATTTTTCAACTAGTAGATTTACTTAGTAACAGCACAGGTGGAGTTCCCTCGTATCACCTTTTTGTACGCTGTCGGCACATTTTGATGCCAGGGAAGGAAGTCACGTATCCAGAGCGCATTGGTAAACGCTAACCTGAATTTTCTTTGAGGAATACCAACCTCAGCCGTTAGAGCGTGAGCTTACGACTCACTATTGACAATCACGACGCAACAACTATAGAACAGTTTGACCATCGTATAGGACGAGGCCCACCATGTGCCCAACAGCACTGTTGAACAGGGATGCGGTGGCTAGCGCGTGGATTTGTTTAAAGTGAGAGGAGACTTACGTTGCGGCGATCTCACTTTCACCCTCTCCCCTCACCCGCCTGTGCTCGGTGTCAAAACAGAGTCAAGAACACCGGAAGTGGGATCGTGCGCAGGTGCGATTGCGAGGAGGTCCACAGGCGGTTGGCGCAGCATGAGCCTGCACCTGCGCGTGTGCCGCCGCACTCCTTATGTGCGGTAGGTGTTAGTGAACACATCCCAAATAACGCCTGCCGTGCCCTGATCTAGCCTCCAAGTTAGTTCAGCGCATCTACCACGCGACCTGTTAAGGGGCACACTATAGATGATGCAAAATTTATCACGCAGAGCTCACTTGTATATACTGGCAAACCACTCGGACACTAAAACATTGGGGTGGCTTACGTGAAAGTAGCCTAGTGCATGAGCCTGCTCCTATGCGTGCCACGACGCGACGCATGTTCGGCATTTTTTATGGGAGCGCAACCGGAATAACGCCTCCCCTACCCTGGTCTAGCCACGTGTAGCTTCCGTGTATCTACCACGCGGCCCGTTAAGGGGGCACCTCAACGACCAACTTAACTCGGATTCACAGTTCATTTCCTCTGGACCCGATTTTGCCTGTAAGCATTGCAGGCTGCATGGTTTGCCTCGGTCATATTTCTTGTGATGCATTTGCCTGTTAGGGCCCCAGCCAAGAACTAAACCATGACTCAAATAATGAGCACTGCATCCTTCCTTGAGGTCCTTTTCGTGAACGGTACTCTCATGCAACTCGGAAAAATACAGTGGTGTTGGCTTATGGGTAAATCTGGTGCCCGGGCCGTCCCGTCATAGTCGCTTCACTTAATTCCATGTCAAACTGTCTGCAGTCATCCCCTTTACTGTCGCTGGTGCAGCAGGGACAAACGTCAGTTTGTGTGACGCCGATGCAAGGTAGGTCGTCCTTCCCAAAACCATCTCACATGTAATTCATCCGCTGTCTATACAGATGCCGACATCGAAACTATCAGTTTAGATTTCCCCTGTTTGGTACTGGGATAAGTTTTTACAACTAGAGTAACCGCTTTCCTTTATTTTTCACAGCATAACTTCCATGGAGTCAGTCAATGTGACAGGAGCCTGCAAAGCAGTGGGGAGGGTGGTGCTTTATGATACCGGCAACTACGCCAGAATTGCCCATTCCAGCGTCCCTGCCTTTGTAGGGAAAATGTTCCAGCAAAAGCAGCGCTGTGCTGTCAGAAGACGCTACTACAGGTGCTCTTTCTCTGCCGGTTCATCGCCGACTTCGGGTGGTGTTCACACGCCATCCCACCCTCTGATAACAACTGTTCACTCCGCGTACTTGACATTGATGTTCACTCACCGCAATCGACCTCCGAAAATCGTTTACCCTACCTTCCCCAGTCCCAATGACCTCAACGTGGGCGGCGTGGGAACGATCGATATTAAAAAATAGACGTTTATAAACTTCGTCCTCCCTTCATATTTTTATGCCCTCTAGTAACTGTACAAACTCTGACTCCGTCTTGACACCAGGCCCAGCTGGGAGAGTGGAACATACAGTGAGGTAGGTGTAGTGAAAGTCTACTCTCACTATAATCCATCTTATGTCACCTTCCTGCTATGGCGCATTCGGTGAGCATAGTCGAAATCGACGGTCGAACCGTCAGTTGTACAGGCCCGATGAAGAATTACCGAAACCACATGTTTGCTGTCTGAACCTTTCCAGAAAAATGTTTATCGACAAGGTCCTTGGGAGAAAAAAGAAAGTTAATGTGAAAATCCGTACACCATCCGGACCTTGCCCATCAAGAATTTAAATATATTGAAACAGATACGTACATCAAATGCGGCTTTCGCTTCGTTACAATCAACTCTACTTTCGGCATGCCACACCTCTATTAAGGAATCTGTGCAAAATTTACGGAAGGCGACTTCTGACTCCCGTAAAAACTTTGCAGTATTGCCCAAGGTATAAAATGTTGCTGTTGACAGCACCCACAAAGGTCAAATTTTTGACACATGAGGAGACGTAATGACTGGCAAATTTTCAGAAAAGGCGGATCACTTTCCAATAGAGGTGGCCATTCAGACAATGAAACGCTACCAAGTACCAAACAGACCTTGTAACCATAGAAATGGATTATCTTAGTAAATCCAGCTGCAGTCAGAGAGAATTAAACAAGTTCAGATTTTGCATGTCAAAGGGCTTACTTCTATGACTATTATTTATAGGAAAATGAGGTACCAGGTGGTCGCTATAAGACGTAGGTGTTCTTGAAGATGCACAAAGATGTGCTACAAATGTTCTGAAGTTAAAATTTGACGTACAAGAAACTTTTGGCTGCTTTGAAGCTCTATATCCTCCCTATTGAACGAACAGAGAGGACTTTAGCAGCCTTTCAGTTGCAAAGGAGTGTCGACCTTGACGAGAACTGGCATCATCTTTTTGAAACAGCATTAAAGGCGAATCACAGACCACACGATTGCCAACGGACAACCATTCAACGATCCTCTTTTTTTCATAGAGTCATTCACCAGTGAAACACTTTACCAACATACGTTGGGCATTCTCCGACTGCGTGTCCAAGAGAGGTCTGGATAATCACCAGCTAAAGATCAACCAGAACTCCTCAAATGCCATCTCACAAGTTACTGTAACAACGTTAAACATACTACTATCTTGAGTTCAGTACATATTTTTGTTTATATAAACTTTAACCATACGCTAAACATTCCATATTACAAGTGTGTTGTAAGGAATGGGTTGTTCGCTGTTATTTCGCGAATTCCACACCATTTAAAATTTATGTTTCACTATAAGTTGTATGCATTTTGTACATTAAAACTACCTGCAAACAATTTGGCAATTATATCTGCTTCTTATGCAGATATGTACCGTTTAAAGGGAGTTTTAAAGATCAATTGTCATTTACTCGGAATACACACACTAATCGAGAAGCGGATACTCTAGTCCAGTTGACAACAGAGAACAGAGCACAAGAGCCACATCGAAAATTTATTTGCAGTAGCTGAGAGACCTACGAATTCTATAAATGAAGTTATTTTAGGCAATAAATCACAGCACAGTGTGCAGAATCCAGCAGGGCATAATAGTTCGACCGTCAATTTTCGACGAGGTCCGCCCTATGCTCCACAACAGGTGGTGTACGGACGGTGACTTGCGCGTGAATTAGTTTTAAGTGATATTTACCTTGCGCTGCAGTTACCGAATACGCTCCTCCTCCCCCACCTGAACCCGGTGTCATGACAGAGTCAAGAAGACCGGAGGCGGGAGAGGACGCAGGTGGCTGGCGCGGCCGGAGCCGCCCCTGGGCGTACCACCACACCGGCAATAACGGCAATAACACAAAATCCTTACTGCCCACCTCTATCAGATGGTGGGTTACGCTCAAGATCATGCAAAGAGGATAGTATCCATAATGCAAAAGCTTGTTCATGGTGCAGTGAAAATTAATATCACTGTTCTTTTACTGTAAAACATGAACTATCCATGGGCAAGTCAGTCGCTAAAATTGACTTCACCATAATAACGAGCATCTGAACGGCCATTTTGAAAAAGCTTCACCGATCCAGCTTACCTAACGTGCCCATCCGTCTGTGCGATCGTATAGTGTGGAGCCCTTGCAGGCAGTCATGACGCTTGATGAAAAACAGGCCCAGGCTCGAATCCTAGGTTACCTAAATCTGCAGTTGATGCAGGGTTGAGTGACGATAGAAGCTAAAACGTAAATAGTACCCCTATTCTCTATCGCATTTTTCTGAATTTGCTCATCGACTTGAATAAGCTTTGGCTTCCGTGAGAATAGCAGTTATATGAAAGCTGCATCAAAGATATAGCCTAGGTACAGAAGGCAAGACGGACGACCCCATTTTGCTTGGAGCCCTGATTGTGAGACCTCGAACGCAGCTGAACGTAAAATAAGCAATCAGTCGTATGGTTAATATACCAGAAAAGTGTTGAAGTCCAGAATGGTTATTTCTTGTCCTATTTCGTCATCGGCAAGCTACGCTGAAATCTCACGATATGGAGCAGTAAAAAATGAACGCAACTATGTTAGCAAATAGGTACTTCACTCACGGATACACATCCTATCACGTGCAAGCTGGATCTTTGAAATTCACGTGTAAATACCACTAATTAATCAGGAAAAGACGAGGACGCTTACATTTTGCCGCAAACAAAAAAATGCTTCAGGAACGATATGCATACACAGAACCCTCAATTCTGCTTAGCCTGTGAGCAGGGTATGGCTGTTTACAACCCCAAAAAGAGGGGGCATGCGTATTTTTAGCTTAGATGTCTTTGTAACTAACCCGCCCACTATAGTAGTTGTGTTTTTTGAAATAAATTCCACTGAGGTCTTAATTATGATCTTAAAAAAAACCTGCGGTGAACTATGCCTCACCCTCCCAACCATGCTTATACATTCTAATCAAAACCAGCAAATGGACATCCAGTCCACCTCTAGGCGTTTCCGTTAGTTCCAATTTACTTGTGTGTGGGAAGACAGATTGCAGCAGAAGAATATTAACAACAAAGACCAGGGAGAATGGAATGACCGTTTCTGGTTTGTTAGCCATAATCAGCCAGCCATACCCAATCTCAGATTTTGAACAACCGAGGCTCAAACCCGCGGCCTGTTGATTAGAATATCAACGCTCTAACCCACTTCACCACGGCTTCGTGGACTTTCCGATTTAGCTCGGGAATATTCGCATTGGTTAGTAGGTGCTAACCGATCAGTTACGGCACTTGCTCATCACTTTCAAACTTGGGACTCACTTTCGAGCCACGTGAGCAGCCGCATAGCGGCTAGTATGATAGGTAGCAAAATCTAAGGCATAATAGGACGAGTAAGTGCCGTAGCCGATTGGCGCACGCCTGCCAAACAATGAGAATACTCCCGATCTAAACCGACAAGACCACGAGCCCATGTCTCAATTATTGAAGCGTTTAACTAACAATCAACAGGTCGCGGGTGGTGCTACACCTGGTGTTGGTTATAGCCGGCTGATGATGGCTAATTAGCCAGAAATGGCCACTTTAGTCTCTACATTCTTTGTCAGCTGCTAATGGTACTCGTAAGAGAGCCTAAGGTATAACGGGGCAAGTGTGTCCCGTAAACGATCGGCGATCAACTACCAACCAATGCGGATTGTAGCAGGTCAGTTCATCCCACGCTAGCATTGCTTCAAAAATCAAGGGCCAGAATCCTTCGGTTGGCGCACACTTCTTAGGTCACACACAGCAACGTTCTCTTCCTCTCATCGGTATTTTATACTTCGACCTCACTTTTTTTTCCTGGCAGTCGTCTGGGATACCGTAAAATTCCTTGTGTTGTCTTGCGTGCTATGCAGCCATAGCATGTAACTTGTCGCCAGTGGGCTTTGCTTTATCGGAGCGCGCTTACCGTCATCGAATAAACATTTTTGTTATGGTAGGGGAGTCGCGTGGATTGCGAAATAGGATTTGCGTGCAATTTTGGTTGACTCACCTATAGAAAATGCGTCATCAAAATTGAACATTACAGCACTATACAGAAGATATGCAGATGACATGTTCATGATTTGTGACAACAAATAATGCCGAAGATCTGTTTATTATTATGAATAAATTGCTTCTGCAAATTAAATTCAAAATGTAAATGAGGCAATGCAACAAGCTTCCCTTCCTGGACGTCTTCATGGTTTAATGAGGTGCTCTTTTTTCCACAAAAATATCTGAAAGGGACAATTCTTACATTTTACAAGCCTTGCAGCAAAACAATGGAACGGAACTCTGGTACATACTCTTTTTTTTAAAGAGCAAGGAATATTTGTCCTTATGAGACCACGGATCTAGAACTTGTCCATAGCATAAACAACCATACTTAATTGTGGCTATCCTGCACGCTTCAGTTAAAATTACAGTGACACTTTTCGGCCAAAATTGACGAGTCAGTTTTGAAAAGGCCTGTAATTATACCCTTCCAAGGTTAGGGTAATGATTGTTCAAACACAATTAAGCGTCGGTTGTACTGCACCATATAAAGGACCTATAGCTCAGTTGAAGTCATCTTCATCAGTCCTAGTAAAAACCTTCAACATAAACGGGAAAAGGACGGCTTGCCGTTGCACGGGAAAAGGATGCCTTGCCGGTGCACGGGAAAAGGATGCCTTGCCGTTGCACACAGCTCCGAATTGTGTGCAGCCGCACTTGCGGATTCAAGTACATTGGGCGAACTGTGTTTAATAATACTAGCTGCTATGAAGCTGCTGGTGGGCCTCGAGAATGTGCCCCAAGGCCGAATGAGACGAGTGGGTTCCTTTAACGATCGATGAGCGTTCATCAATGAATATCCATATACCCGATCTAAGTAGGCCAGACAACAAACCGATGGATCAATTGTTAGAGTGATTGATTTCTAATCCACAAGGCGCGGTTTCGAGCTTTGAATGGGGCACCGCCTAGGGTTGGGTATGACTTTCGGATAACGCCTAATGAGCTACAGGTGGCCATTCCACTATCCCTTGTCTTTTTCAGCATTGTTAATCAGAGGTCACTCTGTTAACCTCAAAACAACTTTCTGTGTACTTTTTCGAGCACGAAAATCTCGGAACTTGCGCTGCTTATAAGCAGCGAGATAACCCCACCCTATGCAAACAGCTAGACTATGTGGACAATTTTCTCTTCGGCCTGGTAATCTTCAAACTTAGATTTAATCACGACGGTGATTTGTGTTAACTCCCACCCATTTTCTATCCCCTATGATTTTTTGAAGTATCGCCTTTCATCTGCACATTCTTCGCAGTCAACCATGTCCCTTGCTGTTACGCATGCTCATTCTGTGCAAATTCAAACTTCTGTGTGCTGCTATTCGCTACGTTATGCAAAGATGGCTTGCTGCTGAGACTTCGTGACAAAATTTTCGGTGGATTCCATATATCCTGCTGCGTACGCCTGTTTTAAATTCATACCCGGAAGAAGTACTTCAAATTTTGCTTGCAAAAACTTTCAACCTCACTGCCAAGAGTTGTCCATTCTGGTCCTGCAGACAACCCGGAGAGATAGGATGACTCATTAGTCATCAGGTTATCCTAATGAGGAATAGTTTATTCCTAATTGACGAAACGTGACCGTCAGCTGCGTGTTTCAACAGATGTGAGAGGAAATTAGGAATCAAATGACCTGAACGTTGAGAGCTGCACAAGCAAAGTGGGCTATTGAACCCCCTTTTTTTAGTTCTAATACATGCTTCCTCAGTTGGTTTGCCCAGACGGTTTCATCCACGGGACGCTTTTGGCGGATTGCTGTCCTACGAGAAAAAAACGCCGCACTAGTATACTATACGTATATTTGTGCGTAGGATATAAAATATGCTTACATACGTAAGTTCGATGAATCTCATCTAACCCTTAAGATAGGGTGTATCCTGTATAAATGCGTGGAAATGGTTAATAATAATTTTGCAGGGTTTATATTGAAATTAAATATATAACAATGACCATATAAAAATATGTGGTTTTACTTCGCGAATTTTCACCAAGCGTGGAGGGTTTGAGAACGCAGCCACCACGAAAGAGGAGGGATCACTGTGCAGGCACTCTATTTACGAGAGTTACTTTTCGGATGGTGGTTCGTAACTCAAACCGTTCGGAAGTCGTTATTCAACATTATTCTTTTGTGACACTATGCTTTTTTTCAATTTTGCATTGGATGATAATAACGCAATACGCATTTATGCTTATCCTGATTCGTATCAGTGTTTAATTTAGGTATACATCCTCTTTGTTTGAAGGTCTTGCAGTTTTTAAGTGAAGGTATTTGAAGTAGGAAAATCATTCCATGATGGATGGGACTACGAGCACTCCTGGGCTCCAGTATTTCATGCATGAGGTAATAGGCAACAGTGGATATCTAGGGTACTAAAGGCCGCAGAAACCCCAGGTTTCCAACTGAACACGAATACTCCTCTCTTTAACTGACCAACTGGGCCAAATTCCAATAGCAAATGAATTGTTAGATGGAAAGCAACAGTACTAAGCTTATGTTGGAGTGATGGACAACCTACCAAACCAATTTAGCGGTTCATGCATTTTAGTGGTAACAAGTGCTGACTACCTCCTCTGAATTGTGATCCCTTAAACTCACCTAAAAGGAGAGCTCTCAAGCAGATGGCTCTGGATCCTACACACGTATTCTGCACCCATTGAACTACATTAATTCTTCGAAGTGGATTTATGGATTAGAGCATGGGTATATATGAACTGTCAATATATTGCAAAAACGTCGGAGAGCTCCAAGGACAAAGAAAATATTATAATCATGAGATGTACATCCTCAAACGTGCTGTTTGTGGCCTGATCCATTTGATGGTTCCCCTTTGTCGACGGGATGAATTCTCTTATGTTCCACTGCTGGCTGAAGAATAGATTTAACCACTTTTTATGATACTAGGGTCGCAATATGCGAAGGCATGGTGGAAGAGAGTCCTGATAGAGCTCCCTGCGTGAACAGTGCGACATTTGCCCTTATATTTAAGTTCGATTTGACACGGGTTTACTTGTTGCAAAGAATGTTTAGCAAGGCCCTGTCCAGCGACGCAGTGATTTCTGTTCAACTTTCTTTTGAAACAGGTACATTTTAAAATACCACACACGCAGGCAATAAGCAGTCCCTTTTACATTCAAAAGTTGATTGCCCAAGAAGTTGTATTTTAAATAAGTATGCGACAGCCCTTTCCGCGTGGCATAATTAAAATTTTTGAATAATTTTTCAATCTTGAAGCTCTGCGCAAAATGTATCCTTCAATAAGCAGCTGATATTAAACCACTCTGGACTCGCAAGGCAAGTGCTCCGGGGGAACGGTCCTTTTTAGTACACTGGGGCGGGGAGCAAGATCAATTTCACTAAGTTCGAACTCTGGAGGCCTTTAGAATTTCACATGGCTTACAAGGAACAAGTTCAAGGTTTTTCTAAAATAGCAAGCCTGCGTGAGGTGCAATTCGCTCGACTCATTTCGGATTTTCCGACACATATTCTGCAACCGATAGTGGTGACAAACAAGGTTCCCAATCGGTCTCCACTGAAACCTGTCTTTATTTATTGCTATCCCATCCCTTTACCATTGGCCCGAATAATGAAATGACAAAACCAACACCTTTCTACGCATTTACCCCTGCGGTCGGCACCCTCCAAAGCAGTCAATTCATCGGTACACCAATTTTGCTTGTAGACTTTTTCGGTGTCCCCTCTGGCTTGGTTGCCGTGGCAATTTAAATGGAGTAGGGCGTTGGGGCTGCCCATGAAGGAGGACATTTGTATCGCTAAATCATAGCGTAGCCATTTCTCTGCCGCCAAATGCCACTCTATCTTGTCCCCGTCGGTCGGCATAATTCATAGGCGACCGAATGACAAATGCTCGTCTGCACTACCTGGCCTCTCCTCCCCCACCCCCAACTACCACCCCGGGGGCCGGTTAAAAAACAGTGGTCCTCCCCGCTGTCAATTTCCTGCTCTAGGGCTACTGTTGGGTTGCACTATTACCGTAGAACAAAGAGGTGGACTTGGGCAGGTATGAGCGGATGGGTGGGTTAGCGGCATCCATTAGCAGCACCGGGGAGGAGAAGACGGAGGTGGGGTGCCATGGGGTCTAATGTGATGATCTTCTGTTGCAGACCCAGACAGATTAGAGTGCATGTGTGCGTGCTGTGAACACTAGTCGGAACTTCAGCGTCTATTGGCTCAAGGTCACATACCTCCACAATCCCGGATTTCTTGGAAGGTTGCCAACTTATGGGTTAATTAGTGTGATGTGGCATGCAGTGAAGTTGAGAGGAAAGTCGGCCCAAGAATAGAATTCAGTTAAATACGTACCACCGGGGTGAAGGCTTGCCATGGGCATTGGCTGCTTCATGTTACACGTCCGGTGCGTTGAAGGGATTATCTGTATGCACAGTGCCGTTGAAATGACGCCCATCTTCTGTTAGTATGCTCTTGTCTAACCGTCAGGATAAGATGGACGTGACAAGTGTCGTTTGGGTGGATGTAGATAAATTCTGCTTCCTTAGATAATGTTGAAAAATTCTTTTGAGCCAATTATGAAAAAAATCAGCAGTCCCGGTGATTTTAAGCCCACGACAGTAAGGGGATGGCATAAATACAGCCAACGCTCTAACCAGCTGAGCTATAAGGCCCCACCGGGACCAGTGAACATAATCAAAGTGCGGGTTAAGTTACCTGCTCCAATATACGGAATCCACCAGTTCTGCTTAAACGTTCTGCTAGGGCTGTAAACTTTCTGGATCAGAATTAGTAGATTCCATAAGTTTGATGCAGGCTGGAGGGGTAAAATCCCAAATAAATGAGTAAACTTAAGGGTACTGGAGGGACATCGTATTAAAGTTGGTTAGAACGTTGGCTGTACTGAAGCCTACTTCTTACTGTCGTTAGTTCGAATCCAATTGAGGCCACCGAGTTTTTCACAGTTTGGTTAAATGAAAACTTCAGTTTCACCAAAAACAAATTCCTACTTGAATGACCACGGTACCTCCTGGGATGATAATGATTCTACTCGATCTTGCCTGACGTCTTTTGAGTGAGATAGTTTCTTAAGTGGAGTCCTTTGTGACCATGAATTACATATGTAAGATGCTTCATGGTACACCACCTGGGGTCGGGTATGATTGGCTAACGACGGCTAATAAGGCAGAAACGGCCGTTCCAGTCTCCCCTTTCTTTACTGGCAATATTCATCTGCCTAATAGCCCTTCTGCAGCTACTGGCGGGGCTCAACGAATGCGTTCCGTAACCGATTGGTGAGCACCCCTATCCCATTATTATTTTACCCAATCACAACTAATAAGATAACGAGCTTTTGGCTCAATGTTTAGGGCGTTGGACTACTAACTAACGGGTCGTGGGTTCGAGCATCAGGATTTTTAGAAGCTGAAGTTGGGTATAGCTGGCTGCTGACTGCTAATAAACCAGAAATGACCATTTTTATCTCTTTTGTCTTGGTCGGCAATATTCTTTATTGTGTTCTGTGCCAGATCGACCTTTCCTCGAAAATCCTTAATTATCAGCTTAACACTATCTCACTTTACCCTGCCAGTTATAATCCTTTATCTCTTATACTACTTAATAATTGAATGGTCGGTTGATAGTTTGTATGTCAGGGAAGGTAAGCAAGGTGACTTTAAGACTCCCGGAGCACCTGGTACATTTAGGTATATATGGTCAATTTAGAACATTAGACAAGCAAGCCTTACTTGGAGACGATCCGACGTCAGGTGCATGAATAGCTTTTTAAGACAAGTGGGGAGCTTTTGGCTTGCCCTGTCAACGGAAGCATCTGCCGGTTATGTGCAAATGACGCTTCGTCTGTGGGGTTTAATGAAGAAGCATGCGCACTGCCCTTCGCTTCAGATCTTCAAACGTGCAGCGTTGATGTCCGGGGTTTTCTATCAAATCGCGAAAAATAAGCCACAACTACGCAGTTCAGTAGCTTTTCTTATTGTAGTCATTTCATTTACATTCTAAATGGTTATGTAGGCTGCTCCTTGTCACTTTGGCGTGGATGCACGTTTGAAGAGGCCATCTGTTTAAGGCCGGTAGTCGAACAATATGAAAATCTTGGTTGACCGTTACTACATTGAGTGACGTCGAGATTGACATCTTCAGTACGCTGTGCCTTTTCGGGATTTTCGTGCAACATGCTATGCTGGCTAGATCTGCATGTTCTGCTTCGAGCCGTCATTCGTCTGGTCAAATTATCTACTTCTGGGTTACTTACTTCACTCAATCGAAGGTAGGAAGTTTAAAAGGTTGACTCAGTCAGTGTGTCAAGAAATCTGAAGGAGTCTCCAAGGGTTATTGCTTGCAGGGCAGGATAAAATTAGTCCGATCTCCGGAACAAATAAATTCCCAAGCCGCAGACCTTCAGCAGAAAGAACAGAAACTTACCCGCTCAAATGCACCTGAATCAGAATACTAACAGGGCAGCCAGATGTGATGTGCGAAAATAAAAAGGACAAAAGAAAAAGTAAGTAAAGTAATCCAGGAGGCGAAACTAAAGCGATTCCAACGTCCATAAATACACCAACTTACAGCAAAGTACGCGTGGAATTGTTTGTATGGCCCTCTCGATGAGACACGGAGTACTGTCACTCTTCCACTGAAGTAATGCAAGTGCCCCACGCTTATTATTATTATTATTATTATTATTATTATTATTTGTATGGCCCTCTCGATGAGACACGGAGTAATGCCACTCTTCCACTGAAGTAATGCAAGTACCCCGCGCTTGATTCCAGGAAGAGTATATATTTCTGTGTCCTAATCCTAGCACAAAACATTACCCAAAAACTAACCGTCAGTCTAATTTTAAACGTATCCCTACCTGTAACTCTAACCTTGACACCAGTCCTAACCTTGAATTTTATCCTTCTTTCTCTGGAAGTTGTCACAAAAGCCACAATTTAATGTGATTGGCTCGTTTTAACATGTCCTGCGTTCCCTATTCGAATTACAGAGTTGCGTTGCATCTGGGAACAATTTTGTTGTGAGTGTGTTTGGTGTGATTTTATAAATATTTAACACCTAGATTTGATAGTCGTCTTCTTTTATCCAAAAAGCGTTCATTCGGATGCACAACTGGTCTCGAGTCCAGATTTTGTGGCATTCGACTGTAATCCATTAGATAACCGGTCGCTGAAGAAGATATCCAAGCATTTGACAACCCATCTCTAACGGTACAGAATAACGCCCAACAGGACCAGCAACACCATTTTCTCAGACAAAATCTCAACTGGTGAAAATTTATTGCTTTGGCAGCACTAACAGCATAGTTAGGAAGATAAGCCAGGTAATGTTGAGTCAAATGGACGGTGAGTTTTCTGAACACGTTAAAACTGTAGTCTCGCTGGTGAAACAAAAAAGAAGAAACAAAGCTGTTCAACTATAGCTAACTGCCCTGAATACGTCCTCCTTATTTTACATCGAGAGGAAATGTTTTACCTCGGTTAAAATAAAGCCACTACATTCTGGTTGGGATTTTGGTGTGCCTCAATGAAAGATTTATTTTGATGTCCGATTCCGGTGGAAAAATCTGTGCTTTTTACAGGGGGCCATGATCTGCAGCCTGGATTTAAATTACGTATTCACCCTCATACCCGAAATTTTCTGACGTTTTAATTAACACAAGAGTCTTGTTTAATTTCCGAGGAAAGTAACGCGTGGACTTGGAGTTAGTCCTCCGGTCCGAAATGTGGTGAATATTTAGGCCGAAATCCACCAGCCAATGAGTAATATTCCCAGGCTGCCAACTGGCATTTCAGTAGTATAATCTACGTAATTATTTACAATAATTGCAGCCCATAACACTAGAATTCTCTTCACTTCTCAATCCTGCTTGTGGGATGGAAGTGATAACTGGATGAAGATGGCTACTTGGCCAGAAAGTGCCATCCCAGTGCCCTTACATTGTTGCCAAGACATTTTTGGTGGTTAGTCATTCTCAGAAGCGTCAATCGTAAAAGGCATGTGACATGCTTGACTAGACACTAAAAACAACTTAGGCTGTCCACCAAAAAATAAAATAAAAAATAAATAAAATTAAATTAAAATAAATGCTTAACCTAGTACCAGGACTCAAGCTGTCTTACGTTACTTCGTCTGCCTATCGTCTTCCGTGACCATTCCACATAAATACTTATGAGCACGTTTTAGACGGTCAGCTTTCTGATTGTTAACAGACCAGGAAGGCGACTAATTTGTTTGCCCTCGACTTGGGTCAGAAAATAGTAGTTAGCATTCTATTTGAAGATGGGTGCAGGGATGTTCTATGGTAGCATATCGACAGTAAGGGACGTATGACTCCCTCATTTTTCCTGGCATTCCGCTTCTGATGGGTTTCCTGATTGTATACAGACACATTTGTTTACATTCTACGCTTGGGATCAACACATAGCTCACAACATTTATATGGAAGTGACACTCTAGCGAAGAAAGGAACAGCCGCGTTCCTTTTTGCTTGAGTTTATTTCAAGCAGGCCCACGCACGGTTTTCTGACGAATGAGCATTTTGTCCATAGGTGGACTTAATAATTCTGAGGAAACCTAACAGAACAGCTAGCCATGGGTAATGGCAGGATTTTTTTATGACTCGCCACGTGGTAAATAAGCCCGTAGACTCGTGCTATGTGTATGGCTGAGAGATCACCGTAAATAAAACAACATAAGCATATGTCACGTACATAGTGGAAAATGCACATGAAGGCAAATAACCCACGGAAATTAATGGTCAACAACGACCATATCTGCTGTGACACATCTATACGGAGGCCTTCACGCTAAATCAGGAATTGCGCTCAACTCACTAGCAGTCGGCAGCAATGCCTGGACTGACCGGTAGCCAGTTGGAGTGGGAGAATAGTAAGACTGGTCTCCACGTATACAGGCATTCTTTCTTTACTAAATCAACCAAGGATAATAGGGAAAAGCAAGAAGACACAGGAGAGAGAATGTATAGATCAGAAAATGGCCCGAACAGCAGCTCAGAAGCAGAAAGGGAAATAGGAGGGTGAATATAGGGCAAGAATTTCGGATTCAAACCTAAAAAGTGATTTCATAAACTGAAACCAGGAAAAATAAGGAATTCTATGTTACCAAGTTATCGGAAGCTGCATAGTAACTGTGCGAATTGATTGTGAAATAATGGTGTAGAAAAGACCATTGTAAAGGCGATGTATCACAAGTGGTCTGGTGGACGATAAAAACAGGGTAAAAGAGCCATAAGCTATATGATAGGGCAGAACGAAATCACCTTGTAAAATTTTTAGGTTATTGCACATAAACAAATAATAAAGGAATGCGTTTCCCGCAATCTTTTAGTCTTTTGTCAACCACTCGACACGGGATCAGTAGCTACACCGTGGTCCAAACAGTTCGACAAACAGATCGACAATCAAGGTGATGTGAGGTAGATTTTACACAATTCCGTTAGAACTGTAGTTCCACTGGATTTTGGGAAGGAGAATATAACAAGGATGCGTACACTAGCATGATTTGCCAACCGCGTGTTTCGCTTCGGATTTGCATCTTGCGTAGCAGTTACACGGTAAACCGACTGAACTACGAACATGGTTTTTAGCTCAAACAGGCATTTAAGGACGATCTATGAAATCCTCGGACTAAGATTTGTGTTGTGCTTCTGAGAACTCCTGTCCCTTATACCTTATCAAGTTCGAGCACTACGACTCCTTGCATCTATGCTGAACTGCCCCTGACATCAGCTAGTTGGGTGATACGAGAACTGCAGTGCAGAGTTTTGGGAAATAAAGCTGATTCTGATTCAGAGCTGGGAATGATGTGGCATGAATAGCAAAAGTAATAACAAAGATCGCCTTTCCTAGGAACTACTTCGCGACGCGTTTGCGTGAGAGTTTTGCTTTAGGTTAAGAGCGAAATACCAATGCCAAAATTCTTATTGGTCCGCACGCACACGCGTCTAGCCAATGAGTCACGAGTAAATAACGAAAGAGGCGGAGGCAGTGTCACTTGCGTATAAAGCCTTGCACGGTCGTATGAAAGTTCAACTGCAACCGTCTGCCCTCGCACAACCACAAATGCACACGATAGGGATGCACGAATGCCTAGCCTGTCCCTCGGCACAAAGTGCCGGTGTGGATGCCTGGATCCGCCACCTCATTGAAACCCACGTCATGCCAACCGAATGGACCAGCGAACGGGCCGCCCGCCTCGTTGGCCCTGCAGCACGGACGCCCTATACCCTCATCACGGAGTCGAAGAAGAAGCGGAGCCCTGGCAGTGTACCTCGACCACTCAACAGCTTCATGGTAAGCATTTCCATCCGTACCTCCTTCCAACTACCAACAGTTTAACAACCCATGTCCTCCTCCCCATCCTCCTTCGTCACCATCACCATCATCATCATCGTCATCATCATCATCATCATCGTCCTCGTCATCATCATCATCATTATCCCATACTCTATCTGTGGAAAATTTTGGCATCTGTCTAAAACAAGTTCTCCCGCACCTTCCCTTACAGATCTTTGCCCGGCACATTCGTCGCAACGTGCTGCGTGTCTACGGCAAAGCCTCCAACTCCGTGATCAGTTGTCGGCTCGGTGAAATCTGGCGTATCCTGCCACGACCTGTGAAGGAGCGGTACGATGCCGAGGCGGCACGCCTAGTGAAGATTCACCAGATCGAGTTTCCAGACTACAAGTACCAGCCAAAGAAGAAAACTCCTACTTCGGTCTCTTCTGCCGCAGGTACTGAGTCGCACCGCCAACGGGCTGCTACCATGCCCTCAGTGAATCAGTTAACAACATCCTGCCTGCCCACAAGCTCCCACCTATCACGCTCTTTCCATCTGAGCAAGTCGGAATTCGTACAGGATTCTTCAAACTGGCCGTGTCTGAATAACACTCCTTCCAGCTCTTCTAGCTCAACCTTCTCACGCTCCACACCCTCGCCATCGTCAGGCTCATCGAGTGCCATCTCCTACTCCACTGCCTGCCCCTCCTCTTCCTCCTCCTCCTCCCTCCTCCTCATCCTCGCCCCCCTTCTCCTTCTGCTGCTACTACACAGCACCCCAGGAGACCTGCGACGCAAGCTCTCAAAGCGGTGGCTCACAATGTTTTCGAGAAAACCACTGTCAGTCACAGTCCCGCCAACGCTATTTCTCCTCCCCATCTGCACCCCCTCCCTCACAGTCCAGCGTCTTCGCACGAGCAGCGTCCTTTTCCCTTCCTGCCATCCATTACCAGGCAGCTCAAGCCCCTGGTTCTGTAGTGCTGCCGCCATACTGCATCCATTTTGACCATGAGACGGCCGTTCTTGGCATTGAAGGGTCAGAATCCGGTCGGTGGAATTATGCTACTAGCATGTCACTGTCTCAGACAGAGAGTGGAATCTTTAGTCCCATTGGGTCCGATGTATTCACCAGGCATGATTCCGCGTTAATCGGTCCTGTCCACAGTGAACTCCCTCTGCAATGCAGGACGGCAGTAGGGTTTAGGGAAGTGCAGGAGACACGTTACCCTCTGGATGAAACGTGGGCTAAGACAGCAAGCAGTGAGGATCTGGAGTTCCGACCCCTCTTGTCAGAAGCCGAAATGGCACTGGGACTAACAATCAGGCAACCACCACCGTCACCGGTCACAGACTTCAGGACGCCCGCTTGGCCAACCGAAGTCGGTCAAAGGTCTGACAGTGGACTTTGCTGTTCCCACCTATCCCACCTCCTCTCCACTGACAAGGAGTCCATCGCTAGGACTGATTCGTGCGTTCTGCAATCTGATTGGTCCATTTATGCATGAGCGTTCTCCGAGAGCTGTTAAAAAGAGAGAATGCAGTGGAAGCCTGCACGCCACACGTCGAAAATCCGACACGGGATGGACCATGACGCAGTAAACGGATTGAATATATGCTCAGTGAGGGGGGCTCGAGGAAGATTCAATGGACTCAGGGAGATTCGTTTTGAAGCATACAAAGTCGGTTGTTTTGTCCTTATATCACGAGAGTTACGAGAAAATATACATATTTACTATTAACCTGGTCTTTTATGTACGTTACCAGTTACCTCCTTCAAGGCACCTCTAAGTGGTGCATTGCTAGTCAGAGGGAGGATGGGCCCATGGGTAATCCGGCACACAAGTTGAACACAAATGAGAAGCCCCAAATTTAGTGCTGTAAGTAGGTTAGATCGGCAACAATCAGATTTCCGTGTGAGCACAAATGCGCTTGCTAATAGTTAAAAGGACCGATGTCCACGGTGCAACGGTAGATCAACTGCACTCAGGAAAAAGCCCTAGATCATCACGGCTTTGATGGAGGCCATGGCTAACCGACGTCGAAACCTTTTCTAAAATGATCCACTACAGATAGAATTGCCTGTGGCAGTTGACTTGTGACTACTCATCGTGCTGAGACCACTTGCGAGTGTACAAGGAAACATTTCGTTCGAGTGTATGCGCAAACTATTAATAGAATTCAGTCGAATTTTACGCGTCCAAGATCACAGAAAATAATTCCGAAGTTGTTACAAAGTTATCAAAAAATCGAACAGACACAGTCTGTCTTGTAAATAGGACACATCTAGGGGACGAATGCGTGGATTGTGTGTACGTATAAGCTGACAACAGAATTCAATCGACAGTGCTACGTCGCAGATGATAACATGGGAACCAGAATTTTCTGCGTTCCGATCAAAAAACACGACATCTCATTCATAAAGGTTACCGGATCATTCCAAAAATCGCATCACATGAAGGGTGATATGCTTGTATCATCAGTCAAGAAAAAAGTATGAACATCGAGATCTATAATTGTTAACGGAGATCGCAGAGAGCTTTCAGTTGTTGCATCAACATTAGATATTTAAAAGCAAGAAATCTCCTTCTAAATTAGCCGACTAGACCAGGAGTTTGTCACTGGATATCAGATTATCGAGCAGTTTAGGCGTTGGCCTGAGCAGCAGAAGTGGGCAAAGGTAGGAGGTTTACTGGCTGTTAGCTTTTCATCTGGTTCCCTATTGCGCACTTTATGCCAATAAGCAGAATGACTAGAGGAATTCGTAAACAATTTTCAAATAGTTGTTTCGTATGTTAAACATTTCAGACCTTTTTTCTACCTGCTAATTTCCTCGCCTATTTGCTTAGATTTGTTGAACCTTTCTCGTTAGCATTTTCAGCGTCACCACGGTGATCCGCTCGTTTGTGTATCAATTTCTTTAAATTTTAATCGGAGGGTCCTCATCAAAGTTAGTCTGCAGTAAGTATGTAGTAACTGCAGTCATATCGTCCACAATCAACACAAATGTCTCTAGCGGTTTTGACAATTTTACTGAATGAGAGAAGAAACAGGTGTCAAAAAGGTTCCTTCTTCTCAAGTTGACGCCAAATCAAAGAAAATACTAAATACCACACGAAAACGAGGGAAGTGGCCTCGTGCAGAGAAGAAACTATTAAAAAGCAAATTTTAGGAAAACAAGCCATTTGAGAAAACCGCAGAGGCCTACTAGAAAACCCGGTAGGGATTGCTAATATGCCTTCCTCCCCCACTGACCGGACGTGAGAACAGGAACCATCCCTAACATAAGTGGTTTTGCAATAATTATGATTGGGTTTTAAAATAGGGTTACGGTTAATATATTGATTGATCACTGGCGAATCCATAGCACAGAGACCGCCGAAAAAGTTCTAGGAGTACAACATACACTTGCCGCACCTGCCTCAAGCGTCCGCATTGCCCACGCAAATTTACACCCCACATGGGTCTATTAGACCACATGCATCTACATGAAGACATCGCCGGCTAAAGCATAACATTTCACCTCTCCTCATCAGCCTCTGAACCTCACATGATCCCACGCGACACCAAACAAAACCTGCTCTCAGTCTGCATAGCTGATTGAAAGGCAAATATGATCCTCGGATCCTTCTCCTTCAACCCCCTGTTGTGCGACATCCTGGTGCTTGTGTTTAGGGGGCCAGGTCGTGTACGTTGTACGCGTAGATTAGGTCACCAGAAGATGCACCAACTTCCGCATCAGACAATTGACCGACTCGGAGAGTGGTCTGATTGTGGGGGTGGGGGAGAGAGTGAAGTCGACGGCTCAGCGCATTGTCCTCACTATAAACAATCTGACGCTCTTGAAAATATCTCGGTGTGCTAAAAGCCGTGGCTTGGAAAGTTGCCAACTGACGGGAAGACTCAGACCGCGTGGTCAGCCCAATATGTGTTTTGTGTGTAGGGACTGAATGACGGACTGAGAGTCAGTCTGCAATGGCTCCTTCTTAATGTGGTCTTTATGGCACTCCAATTTCGTGGGGTCTGAGCCAGGTGTGGTGGCACGCCCATGGACAGCTCCGGTCGGGCTAGCCACCTGTGCTCTCTCCCACCTCCGGTCTTATTGAGTCTGTCATAACACCGGGCTCAGGTGGGGGAGGAGAGTGTGCGGTAGATGCAGCCCAAGTCAAATATCATTTAAAACTAATCCAAACGCAACTCACCGTCCCTGCACTACCATGGTTTGGAGCATACGGTGAAAATCGTCGGAATACGATAGTCGAACCGACGATTAATTTGTGTGTGTGTCTCTCCGGTGTTGTGTGTGCCTCCACACCCGGTATGTCTGACTCCCGAAACTTCCCACCTCTCCCTCTCTCAAAAGGTCCAACGATGGGGGCGACAGCAACCCCGTAGGCGGCCCAGGCACACTCAGTTTACTCTCCCACTAAAACAAAACCGTGACCCATAGTGGAGTTCGGCAGCCGTCTGGGATGTCTAAACAGCCCTATTTAGGGACAGCACTGCTTGCCTCCTCGCGGACGAAGGGGCTAGAAAATGTGCCCTAAACAAATGATGGGTCTCACGTTCATTACAGCCAGCCACGTCTCACAAATCGCAAAATACGTGGTCGCAAAACTCAAACAAACAACGATATCCCTGTCATCATCCCCCGCGCCCTACCCTCCGGGCTGCTCGGGTGAATCCGATCAAAATAGCAGCCTGGAATGTTCTTTCCCTTTTAGACAATCCGAGGAGCAACCGGCCAGAATGGAGGACGGCGCTAGTCTCTCGGGAACTGGCTCGCTATAAGTTGGATATTGCTGCTCTCAGCGAGACCCGATTCTCTGAGCAGGGTCAGCTGGAGCAGGTGGGTGCCAGCTACACCTTCTTCTGGAGCGGCTGGCCAAAGGCAGAGCGGCGTGACGCTGGTGTCACCTTTGCCATCCGGAAAGACATCTTGGGACGTCTGCTCTGACTGCCGCAGGGTATCAATGATCGCCTGATGAGCCTCCACCTGTCTCTTCGGGGAGACAAGTTCGCCACCATCATCAGCACCTACGCTCCCCCAAGGACGAGCTCTGATGCGGCAAAGGACAAATTCTATGAGGACCTGCACGCCCTGCTGGTGACTGTGCCAAAGGTGGACAAGTTAATTGTCTTGGTGACGTCAACGCCCGCGTTTGGATGGACCACGCTGCCTGGCAGAGAGTGTTGGGTCCCGACGGTTTCGGTGGCTGTAAAGATAACGGCCTGCTATTTCTGCGAACATGTACGAAACACAGTCTACTGCTGACCCCACCTTTTGGCGCAGGAGAAGGCCACGTGGGTGCAGCCTCGGTCGTGGCGCTGGTAGCTGCTAGACTATGTTCTCGTCCGGAGGCGAGATCGACAGGACGCGCTGTTGACCAAGCTGATCCGCGATGCTGATAGTTGGACAGCTCACCGCCTCGTCATCTCCCAGATGAGGCTACAACTTCAACCCAGACGAAGGCCCCAAGGTAAGCGACCACCAGGTGAGTTAAATAATTTTTAGTTTTATCTGCCTGCTCACTGTTTTGATTTCAGCACCCAGTTAACCCAGAAACTGGAGGAGCTGCATGCTCCATATGACAACGGTTCACGCACATGGTGCGTCAGCTTCATGACGGGATGACGGCGCGCGTCGCTGACAACGGGACGGTATCCGAAGCATGCGCAATAACCAACGGAGTGAAGCAGGGCAGCGTACTGGCACCCACCCTGTTCAGTCTCATGTTCTCTGCTATGCTGGTGTACGCCTACCATGATGAGCAGCCTGGGATTCGCATCGCCTACAGAACTAGCGGACACCTTCTCAACAGTCGGCGTATGCAGGCCACAACGCGCGTGTCTTCGGCTACAGTCCATGACTTGCTCTTCGCAGACGACTGTGCTCTTAACATGGTGACGAAGGAGGACATGCAAAGGAGCATGGACCTCTTCTCCCCAGGCTGGGCAAATTTTGGATTAACAATCAGTAAAGCCAAAACGGTTGTCATACACCAGCCGCCACTCAGCAAGGCAAACAATGCTTCCCGAATCAATGTCAACGGTGCTCAAATCAAAAATGTGGAAACCTTGGCTTATCTAGAAAGCATGCTGTCAAGCAACACGAAAATCGATGACGAGGTTGCCCACCGGATCTCCAAAGCCAGTCAGGCCTTCGGCAGACTGCAGGCCTCCGTGTGAAATCGCCTCGGTATTCACCTGAATACCAAACTGAAGATGTACAAGGCCATCGTCTTGATGACCCTCCTTTACGGAGAGGAGACCGGGACCGTCTACTCGAACCAAGCCAGGAAGCTGAATCATTTCCATCTCAGCTTCCTTCGTAAAAATACTGAAGATAAGATGATAAGACAGTATCTCGGACACAGAAGTCCTGGAGCGGACCGGATCCTCAGCATCCACGACATGCTGAGGCAAGTGCAGCTGCGATGGAGCGGCCACCTGGTGAGAATGGACGACGAGCGACTACCCAAACGACTTTTCTACGGAGATGTCGCTACGGGTGATCAAAAACGACGCTACAAGGACACTTTGAAGAAATCGCTTAAGCAACTGCAAATAAACCCGGCGATCTGAGAGGGCCTAGCCCAGGATAGACCGGCATGAAGAAGATCCACGAAGACTGGTTCAGCAAACTATGAGGCCAACCGGATCGCCACTGCCAAGACCAAAAGAGCGGCATGGAAGTCACCAGCGCCCCGGATCAACACTACTGATGCCCAGGCCCTTCCAAAATGCCCTTGCTGTCAGGGCACCTTCCGTGGGCTATTCAGCCTGGTCGGACTTCATCGGGCACAATGCACCAACAATCCGACAATTCCAATTTCTGCGTCGAATTCTGCCAACCCTCCTTCGGACTCCCCACCCTCACTCCTCGCATCAATTTCATTACTCCAACCATCACAGAGACCACATCTCAATACTCATCGCCTGTTACCCCACCACCGCCTTCACCTTCACTACCACCACCAGCGATGGGGACTCTATCCTAAACTGTCCTCAATGCGATCGAGTATTCATCTCGCGCATCAGCCTGATTGGTCACTTGCGAATCCATCGTACAGTGCCTGGAGCATCAACACACAGCAGAGATAGCCGCCTCAACTGTCCTCACTGTCCTCGCGCATTCACTCATCGCATGGGCCTATTCGGTCACATGCGCATCCATGACAGCGGAATTCATCACAATACAAACAACACCAATACATCACACACACCCTCCGCTCCTGCCATTCTTAACGCCCCTGGCATCGACAGTTCAACCGTCGATTATGACGAGGGTCACCCTTTGCTACAAGGAAGGGTGGTGCAGGGACGGTGACTTGCACGTTATTTAGTTTAAAGTGATAGTGGACTTTCGCTGCATCAACAGCACTCTCTCATCCTCCCCCACCTGAGCCCGGTTTCATGACACAGCCAAGAAGACCGGAAACTTGAGAGGGCACAGGTGGCTGGTGCGGCTGAATCCACCCCCTCGGCGTACCACCACACCTGGCTCGGATACAGCGGAATGGGAATGCCATAAAGGCCACATTAAGAAGGAGCAATTGTAGCCTGACTCTCAGTCCGCCAGTCAGCCACTTCACACAAAACACACATTGGGCTGACATCGCGGTCCGAGTTATCCCGTCAGTTGGCAACTTTTCAAGCCGTGGATTTTAGCGCAACATGATAGATTCAAGGGCGTCAGATTGTTTATAGTGAGGGAAATGCGCTGAGGTCTCGACCTCACTCTCTCCCCCACCACCACAATCAGACCACTATCCGAGTCGGTCAGTGGTCTGAGGCGGAAGTGGGCGCAGCTGATGCTGACATCGCCTACGTGTACTACGTACACGACCTGAAACCCCCAAATACAAGCACCAGGATGTCACAGAACAAGGGGTTGATCGGCTCTTATCTCACAGTGTGAGATAGCCAGAGGTCACGTTGAGAAAGAGCCATCTCAGCCTGACTCACAGACAACCAGTCAGCCCCTCCACACAACACACATTGGACTGATTGCGAGGTCTGAGTGTAATTGTCAGTTGGCAACCTTCTAAAACACGGCGCTTATCGCTACTGCAATCTCTTCTCCTCCCCCTTCTCAGCCCGGTGTCAAGACAGAGTCAAGAAGATTGGAGATGGTAGAGGGCGCAGGTGGCTGGCGCGGCCGGAGCCGCCCCTGGGCGTACCACCACACGTGGCTCGGATCCCACGGAATGGGAGTGCCATAAGGGCCACATTAAGAAGGAGCCATTGCAGCCTGACTCTCAGTCCGCCAGTCTGCCACTTCACACAAAACACACATTGGGCTGACCATATGGTCCGAGTTATCCCGTCAGTTGTCAACCTTCCAAACGTCGGCTTTTAGCGCACTGTGATAGTTTCAAGCGCGTCAGATTGTTTATAGTGAGGAAAACTGCGCTGAGCTCTCACCCTGACGCTCTCCCCCACCCCCACAATCAGCCCACTGTCCGAGCGGGTCAGTTGCCTGATGTGGGATTAGACGCATAGGCTGACTGATTGGCATATCCGTCTTCGCGTGCCACAGCACGACCTGACCCCAATAACATATACACCAGGTTTCACTAACTCAGGGAATATAGAGCGGCCATCGCCATCTGACTCCCAGTCCACTGGTCACCCGACAGTTCGACCGTCGTAGTCCGACGATGTCTACCGTATGCTCCATGTGGAAGTGGAGCAGGGATGGTGACTTGCGCATGCTTTAGTTTAAAGTGATAGTAGACTTGCGTTGCATCTACCGCACTCTCTCCTCCTTCCCCACCTGAACCCGGTGTCATGACAGAGTCAAGAAGACCGGAGGCGGGAGAGGACGCAGGTGGCTGGCATGGCCGGGTCCCCTAAGCCCTAGCCGCCCCTAGGCGTGCGACCACACCTCCCATGTTCGGCATTTGTTAGTGGAGCGCAACCCGAATAACGCATGCCGTGCCCTGATGTGGCTCCCGTGTTGGTTCAACGCATCTACCACGTGGCCCGTTTAGGGGGCACAACTGGTCACCCACTCGACACACAGCACATACACTGAACCGATGGCGTGGTCTGGTGTAAGCGTCAGATTGGCAGCCTTCCAAGCCACGGTTTCTAGGACTCCGTGATATACACAGGTACATGGTGATTGTGAGGGTGTTGTCGATGTTTTGTGTAGGTAGTGCGCGCTGATGTAGCTTAGCCTTCGGTGGTTTATCACAGGTTTTTTGTGAATGTGCATGTGTCCGAATTGGCCTATGCGGTGTGTGAATGTGCGAAAACAGTGAGGGCAGTGAAGGCGGGCACGTTGACTGTATGTCGGAGCCCCAGGCGCTGGTACGACAGCCTTCATGCGATGAATTCGCAGGTGACCGATCAAGCCGATGCGTGAGTTGAATTTGCGGGTGCAGTGTGGGCAGTAAAAATATGAAGAGGCTGGGGGGTGTCATTCATGGAAGTGGGGATGGCGGTGGCGGTAAGAATGGCTGGAGCGGAGGGTGTGTATGGGGTATCAGTGTTGTCGGCATTGCGGTGAATTCCGCTGTCATGGATGCGCATGTGACCGAATAGGCCCATGCGATGAGTGAATGCGCGAGGACAATGAGAGCAGTGGAGGCGGCGATCTCTGCTGTGTGTTGGAGCTCCAGGCACTGGTTCACCAGTCTCTGTACGATGGATTCACAAGTGACCGACTAGGCCGATGCGTGAGGTGAATATGCGGTCGCAATGAGGACAGTTTAGGAGAGAGTCCCCATCGCTGATGGTGGTAGTGGTGGTGGCGGTGATGGTGGTGGGGTTCACACGTGCTGAGCATTGGGATGTGGTCTCTCTGATGGTGGGAGTAATGGAATTGATGCCAGGGGTGAGGGTGGGGGAGTCCGAACGATGGTTGGCGGAAGTTGACGTAGAATTTGAATTGTCGGATTGTTGGTGCATCGCATCCGAAGATGTCCGACTAGGCCGATTCGCGCGTGGAAGGTGCATTTTGGAAGGGCCTGGGCATTAGCGATGTTGGTCCGGTGCGCTGGTGAATTACATGCTGATCTTTTGGTCTTGGCAGCGGCGATCCTGTTGGCTTCATAGATTGCTGAAGCAGTCTTCACTGTTCTCCTCCAGACCGTTCGATTCCAGGCAAGGTCCTCCCAGGACTCCGGTTTGATCTGCAAGTGCTTCAAGGAGGTCTTCAGAGTGTCTTTGTATCGTCGTACTTGACCCCCTTGTCGACGAGAACCCATGGCGACATCTCCACAGAAGAGTCTTTTGGGTAGCCTTTCGTCGTCCATCCACACAAGGTGACTGCTCATGCGCAGTTGCAGTTGTTTCAACGGAGCGTAAATGCTGAGAATGTCTGTTCGTTCTAACACTTCCATGTCCAGTATCCTGTCTTGCCAACTCAGCATTAGGCTTCTGCGGAGACAGCTGAGGTGGAAGTGATTGAGCTTTCGCGCCTGCTTTTGGTAGATCGTCCACGTCTCCGCTCCATACAGCAGCGTCGGCAATATGACAGCTTTGTACATCTTAAGTTTGGTGCTGAAGTAGAGACCATGTCGATTCCAGACCACATTTTGCATGCGTCCAAAGACTTGGCTGGCTTTAGAGATCCGATGGGCAATCTATTCGTTGACTTCGGTGCTGCGTGAGAGATTGCTGCCTAGGTACGTGAAGGTATCAACAGATTTAAGTTTGGCGCCATTGACATTGATGTGAGCTGCGGTGTAGAGAGTGTTGGGCGACGGTTGATGCATCACAACTGTCTTTTTAGTGTTAATGAGAAGTCCGAAGTTGTCACAGGCGGCAGCGAAGAGGTCCGTGTTCCTTTGCATTTCCTCTTCTGTCGTTGTATTGAGTGCGCAGTCGTCAGCGAATAGAAGTTCATGGATGGTGGCTGTGGAGACACGCGAACGGAAGTGCATCCGTCGTTGGTTGAGGAGTCGGCCGTCCATCCGGTAGGTGATGCGGATCTCGGGGAGTTCTTCATGGTAGGCATCCATTAACATGGCAGAGAACATAGAGGCTGTAGAGTGTAGGCGCAAGGACACAGCCCTGCTTCACTCCGTTGGTCACTGCGAATGCTTCAGATACTGTCCCATTGTCAGCAACGCGCACCATCATCCCGTCGTGAAGCTGACGTACCATATGCGTGAAACGTTCAGGACAGCCGAATTTATGCATGATTTTCCACAGCCCGTTGCGATTCACGGTGTCAACGGCTTTCGTCAGATCCACAAAGGTAGTGTAGAGGTGAGTCCGCATCTCTTGGCACTTCTCTTGCAGCTGGCGAGCAGCGAAGATCATGTCGATTGTTCCTCTGTGTCGTCGGAAGCCACATTGGCTTTCCGGGAGCAGTCCTTGCTCCAGGTGAGCGTTCAAGCGGTTAAGGAGAATACGGGCGAAGATATTTCCAGCGATGTTAAGTAGCGAAATTCCTCGGGGGATGTCGCAGAGTTGGTGGTTCCATTTTTTCTTGTAGAAGTGGACAGTTGTGGCGTCTTTGAAATCCTGAGGGACTTGTCCTTGGTGCCACATCTCCTGGAAGAGCACTGTGAGTCGATTCATCAGCTGGGGTCCACCATGCTTGTAAAGCTCAGCAGTGATCATGTCCAAGCCAGAAGCTTTCCCGCTGGAGAGTTGCTGCACGGCTCTAATGGTTTCGTGGAGAGAGGGCGGGAGATCGAGGTCGGCGTTGATTTCCACTTCAGGCAGGCGATCGACGGCAGCGTCGGAGATGGTGGAGGGCTGGTTGAGAACGCTTTGAAAGTATTCTGCCCATCGCGTTAGGATTTGCGTCTTCTCAGTGAGCAGCGTCCTGCCGTTGGCACTGAGAGGAGGGGCAGCGCCTTTGACGGGAGGTCCGTTGACAGCCTTGGCGGTGGTGAAGAAGTTCTTCCATTCGTTTCAGTCCGCGTACTTTTGGATTTCCTCGGCTTTGCGAGTCATCCAGGCATCCTGCATCTCCCACAGTCGTTGCTGTACAAAGCGGCGACTTCGGTAGAAGGCTGTCTTGTTTGTAGCGGTAGGGAGATCGATGTAGGCTTTGTGTAACTGGTTCCTCTCGACGAGCAGAGCGTTGATAGCTGCGTCGTTGTCATCGAACCTGTCTTGGTGCTGATGACGTGCGCGGCCGAGGACATCCACGGCAGTGGATTGGATGGTGTCTCTCAGCTGACACCAGCGGTTCTCCACGGAGATGTCCGCGTCGGCGACTGGAAAGTTGGCTAGACGGTTGGCCAGTTCGTTGCTGAAATGTAGATGGTGAGCAGGCAAATTCAACAAAACAGTATTCAACTTACCTTGTGGTCGCTTACCTTTGGGTCTCCTGCGGGGTTGCAGACGAAGCCTCATCTTGTAGATGACGAGGCGGTGATCCGTCCATACATCGGCGCCGGGAATCGCCATTGTCACCAGCACGTCCTTTTTATCTCGCCTCCGGACGAGAATATAGTCCAAGATGTGCCAGTGTTTCGATCGAGGATGTACCCAGGTCACCTTTTGCCGCTTTGGGAGGTGAAAGAAGGTGTTGGTCAGAATTAGATGGTGTTCAGCGCAGGTTCGTAGGAGAAGAAGACCGTTATCATTGAAGCCACCGAGACCATGAGGACCCAGCACTCCTCTCCACGAGGCATGGTCTGTGCCAACGCGGGCGTTAGAGTCACCAAGGACAATTAACTTATCTGTCTTCAGCACAGTCACCAAAAGGGAGTTTTGATCCTCGCATCAGAGCTCGTCGTTGGGGAGCGTAGGCACTGATGATGGTGGCGAACTTGTCTCCCCGAAGAGTCAGGCGGAGGCTCATAAGGCGATCATTTACACCCTGCGGTAGACAGGCCAGACGTCCAACGATGCCGTCCCGAATGGCAAAGGCGACACCAGCGTTGCTTCGCTCTGCCTTTGGTCGGCCGCTCCAGAAGAAGGTGTAGCCGGCACCCACTTGCTCCAGCTGACCCTGTTCAGAGAATCGGGTCTCGCTGAGAGCAGCAATGTCAACCTTGTAGCGCGCCAGTTCCCGAGCGACAAGCGCCAACCTCCGTTCCGGCCGGTTGCTCCTCCGATTGTCTAGAAGGGAGCGAACATTCCAGGCTGCTAGTGTGAGCGGACATACGCGAGCAGCCCGGAGGGTACCCCGAAGGGTACGGTTAGGGGAATTTGGAGAGGAGTTGTTGTTGATATTGTTTAGAGTTTTTCAACCGCATGTAATTGCGGTCTGCTAGCCACGGTCTGCTGCAGCTGTCGTGAGACCCAGCATTTGTTTAGGGCACCCTTTCTAGCCCCCTCCCCCACAAGGGGGTAAGCAGTGCTATCCCTAAATAGGGTTGCTTAGTCACCAAGGTGGCTACCGAAATCCACTATGGGTCACGATTTGGGTTAGTGAGAGAACGACCGATTCGCCTGGGCCACCTACGTGATTGCATGTCGCCCTCGCCGTATGACTTTTCGACCGTGGGGAATGATGGAAGGGTGAGGATGGAGGGATAATAGGAGGGGAGGAAGCAAGAGTAAGAAGAGGAGGAGAGAGGAGGGCGTGGACGAGAATTAGGAGGGGAGAGGGAAGTGGGGTGGGAAAAGGAGAGTAGGAAGGGCAGGGAGGACGGGAGAGGGCAAGAACAAGGGGAAGGGAGCAGACCTTCCGGGTGTGAAGACAGACACAACACCAGAGACCCTCACCTGGTTTAGACCGCCGGTCTTGGCGGTTGCCCGGGGTGTGGCCACTGAGAAGAACCAGCTTCGAAAAGCCACAGGTGAGAGCTGGGTACCAGTTAGAGACAGCCACAGGAGCATTCAACACCTGTACGAGACAAATGGAGCGACCAAATGCTATCTGTGTAGTAATACCTCTAACTAGTACCCCCTACACCCCCACACTAGCTATACCAATACATCGATAACACCCTCACCAACATCAGGTTCCTGAGAATATCACGTTTTCATAGAAACCGTTTCTTGGAAGGCTGCCAATCTGACGATTACACCAGACGACGCCGTCGGCCCAGCGTATGTGCAGTGTGTGTCGAGTGGCTGACCAGTGGACTGGGAGTCAGACGGCAATGACTCCTCGATATCCCCTAATTTAGTGAATCCTGGTGTGTGCGTTATGGGGGCCAGGTCGTGCTGTGGCACGCGAAGATGGGTACGCTGACCCATCAGCCAATGTACCGTCTCCCACATCAGAAAACTCACTGGCTCGGACGGTGGTCTGATTTGGGGGGAGAGAGTGAGGTCAACGGCTCAGCACATTTTATTCACTGTAAACAATCTGACGTGCTTGAAACTATCTCGGTGCGCAAAAAGCTGTGGCCTTGAAGGTTGCCAACTGACGGGAGCACTCGGACCGCGTGGTCAGCTCAATGTGTGTTTTTTGTGAAGAAGCTGACTGGCTGTCTGAGAGTCAGGCTGCAATGGCTCCTTCTTAATGTGGCCCTTATGGCACTCCCACTCCGTGGGATACGAGCCAGGTGTGGTGGTTCGCCCAGGGACGGCTCCAGCCGCACCAGCCACATGCACCCTCTCCCATCTCCGGTCTTCTTGACTCTGTCATAGCACCAGGCTCAGGTGGGGGAGGAGAAGAGAGTGCGGTGACGATAAGCGCCGTGGGTTGGAAGTTCGCCAACTGACATTTACACCCAGACCTCGCAGTCAGTCCAATGTGTGTTGTGTGGTTTGAGGGTAAGGCTGCGATTGCTCCTTCTTAACTTGACCTCTGGCTAGCTCACACATAGGAGATGTAAGCCGTTCAACCCCCTGTTGTGTGAAATCCTGTTGCTTGTGTTTGGGGGGCCAGGTCGTGTACGCAGTGCGTGTAGACGTGGTCACCATAAGCTGCGCCCACTTCCGCATCAGACAACTGACTAGCTCAGAGTGTTGTCTGATTTTGGGGGTGAGAGAGAGAGAGTGAGATCGACGGCACAGCGCATTGTCCTCGCCTTAAACAATCTGACGCTTTTGAAACTATCACGTTGCGCTAAAAGCCGTGGCTTGGAAGGTTGCCAACCGACGGGAACACTTGGACCGTGTAGTCAGCCCAATGTTTGTTTTGTGTGGAGTGGCTGACTGGTGAATCGAGAGTCGGGCTGCAATGGCTCCTTCGTAATTTGGCCTTTATGGCACTGCTACTCCGTGGGGTCCGAGCCAGGTGTGGTTGTACGCACAAGGGCGGCTCAGCCCTCGCAAGCCACCTGTAACTCTCAAATCTCCAATCTTCTTGACTCTCTCCTGACACTGGGCCCAGGTTGTGGAGGAGAAGAGAATGCGGTAGATGCAGTGCAAGTCAACTATACCTTTAAACTAAATCTCACGCAAGTCACCGTCCCTGCACCACTCTTCCGTGGAGCATATGGTGAACATGGTGGAAATCGATGGCCAAACTATCGTGTGTGTGTGCCCCCTTAACGGGCCACGGGGTAAATGCGTTGGACCAACACGGGGGCCACATCAGGGCATGGCATGCGTTATTCGGGTTGCGCTCCGCTAACAAATGCCGAACATGGAGGTGTGGTGGCACGCCTAGGAGCGGCTAGGACTTAGGGGACCCGGCCGCGCCAGCCACCGGCGTCCTCTTCCGCCTCTGGTCTTCTTGACTCTGTCTTGACACCGGGCTCAGGTGGAGGAGGAGGAGAGAGTGCGGTAGCTGCAGCGCAAGGCTAATATCACTTAAAACGAATTCACGCGCAAGTCACCGTCCCTGCACCACCATGGTGTGGAGCGTACGGTGGACATCGTCGGACTACGACGGTCGAACTGTCGTGTGTGTGTTGATACTGTCAGCGACCATACCACTTAGAAAGCACCGGTTCTCGTCCGATCATCGAAGTTAAGCTACGTTTAGCCCGGTTAGTACTTGCATGGGTGACCGGCTGGGAATACCGGGTGTTACTGACATCTCTCAGTTGCCCCCTAAACGGGCCACGTGGTAGATGCGTTGGACCAACACGGGGGCCGCATTAGGGCACAGCAGGCGTTATTCAAGTTGCGCTCCCATAACAAATGCCGAACATGGAGGTGTGGTGGCACGCCTACGGGTGGCTAGGACTATGGGGACCCAGCCGCACCAGCCACCTGCGTTCTCTCCCGCCTCCGGTCTTCTTGACTCTGTCATGACACCGGGTTCAGGTGGAGGAGGAGGAGAGTGTGCGGTAGCTGCAGCGCAAGGCTACTATCACTTAAAACTAATTCACGCGCAAGTCACCGTCCCTGCTTCACTTTCCCATGGAGCATACGGTGGACATCGTCGGACTACGACGGTCGAACTGTCGTGTTGATACTGTGCCCCCTAAACGGGTCACATGGTAGATGCGTTTGACCAACACGGCGGCCACATTAGGGCACGGCAAGCGTTATTCGGGTTGCGCTCCCATAACAAATGCCGAACATGGAGGTGTGTTGGTACGCCTAGGGGCAACTAGGACTTAGGAGACCCAGCCGCGCCAGCCACTGCGTCCTCTCCAGCCTCCGGTCTTCTTGACTCTGCCTTGACACTGGGCTCAGGTGGGGGAGGAGGATAGAGTGCGGTAGCTGCAGCGCAAGGCTACTATCACTTAAAACTAATTCACGCGCAAGTCATCGTCCCTGCACCACCCATCCGTGGAGCATACGGTGGACATCGTCGAAATCGACGGTCGAACTATCGTGTTGATACACTGAGATATTCACGTATCATCGAATTGAGTGCCAACCCACTCTAATACATAGGGGCGTACCGATTTCTATTTCTTATCGTGGGGAGATGGGGGAGTATAGACAATTCTCACCAAACTCCCTTTGAACGTTTTTTTATTGAACGATACGGTCCCAAATCGCGTCAGATGCTCTCGATTTGAACTGGCGTAGTCATCTTAGCCAGTTGTATGGATCAATAGCTGGCTTCTTCCTCGCCAATCTCCAGCAAGTGTCACCAAATCAAGAGGCAGATGTGGTTGACCCTCGCTCAGAATAGTCAGATGCGGTGAAACATCGTTGATAAAATCCATCAAGGCCCAGCACCTGTGAACACGCCTCAAGGTGGGACTGGTTTTGTTAGACAGCTTTGAAACAACCGCACAGTCTTCAAGGACTTTATTTCCTCCGCCTGAAAAACTCGATCATTCGCTATCTGTCCAGCTAGTTACGTCAAGTCCACCCTCTTTTCAAAACTGCAACCCAAGGTTTTGGACATGGACGTAAGTATAGTCATCTTATGCTACCCTGCATTTTAATAAGTTAGGCGGATCGAATAGTAAATTATGCCTGGTTGATTAGTGTTTAGGAATTCTGTGATCCCGTTGAACTGGCTGTAGAATGAAAGACACAATCGGTGTTTACTGAAAAACCGCCCCGGAGAGGTAGTATGTAGTGCAACCGCATCCATTTACACTTGTCTTCGACCTGGGATCCACAAGAAAAGCGAAAATGTAACATCTTCGATTAACGACATTTTCAGCGTCTTTCTTAAATAACTTCAACTAACGACAGGTTTAGCCACATATCAACGGTGGGATAAAGTGCAGCCTCTGGTTGTTAACCGGGTTCAGTCAACTTCAAACCAGCTGTCACGTCTAGCGAACTGTTGCTGCTTCGGTCACGGCTGATTAAGTAGGTTTGTTTTGTCACCCGATTTGGCGACACCAACAGTAGCAACTTCAAGGAGGACCATATTTTACGCAAGCCCTCCCCCCAACCCACGTATACAGCCATCTCCAACATCTGTCTACAGCCTAATGCTGCTCCGTAAATCAAGTCACTGAGGTCCTAATTAGCGGCTGTCCACTGCATGCACTCTTCCAAACCCCCTGTACCGGTGTGGACGGCAGTGGCGAAGTAGAGTTTGTCTCCAACCTTGGAGGGAAAATTGGGAGCGAAGTCTCTCCTGCGGCGACAACGGGACCACCAGACGCGTGGACTTTTGGGGCCTCATTAGGGAGTCTCGCTGTCCTCAGCACCCCCTGTCACACCCCGCTCTGGGCGGTAGTTCTTCAAAGCGCACGCAGTTGTCCCCGCCGAAGCCACTACTACGAAAGGAACACCCTACTATTCCCAGTTCACTTACCGATGCAACCCATTTCAAATACAGTGCACACGCACAGAAAACATGTGTTCGACGACAAATGTCCGCAACAGGAAGACGAATTAACAGGTACAAGAGCATGCGTCTGTAGACGGGGAATCCCCATGGGCGGGGCGTATAGACATTGAAAAAAGGGCAGTTTATCAGTCGGGGTTATCAATTAGTGAGCGCATCCAGAGACAGGCAATGATTAATGCTCTGCTAACCCTCGGTCGGCAAGTCACAGTCGTGGTGGCCTGCTCGTTGCCGTAGTGTCACCATAGCTGCTGACAGGGTCGGGTAAAGGTATGCTCCCCAGAGCAACAAAGACGGTTAATTGTTGGGGGAAGGGTGAATAGACGGACTCCCTAAGGAGTGCTATGTGGGGGTTAAGTGAAAATATTCCACTGCATGTCTGTGGACAGTTGACTAAGTTTGCCTTTCAAATCTGAAAGATGCAATCCCGTAAGTTCAGTCAGCTGGAGCGGTATTCATAACTAAGATGTAAAGTACGAAATGGTATGAAATCGTATGAAATGGTACAGCCCTATCAATCATGCAGTCCGAAGTATATAGGCAAACACCAGGTACATACAAATTGAAATGCTTCTGACCTCGTTAGACAGGCTATGAAAACGCAGATACAATAGAGAGTAGGGATCGCCTTTATGCCCCGGCAGGAAATGGGAACAGGAATCGACCTAATGCAAGTGACCTTACATCCAATTCCAAGGAAATAAGAGCAAAGGTTAGGTTTAAGATAAGTGTAAAGACAAGGTCAGAATTAAGGTTTCGATGGGGGCTAGATTTCAGGGTTTAGGATACGGGAATAATATACTCTTCCGGAACATTAGTTCAAGGCCACCCGTAGTACGAGGGCGGGGAAGGTATTCTTATTATCGTGTCTTTCAGGGGGGGGGGGGGGGAACACATGAGCGATTCCGACGATTTTGGAAAAAAGGTCAACTGAGTTGCGCTTGAAACCCGCCAAACCGATGCTGACAGATAAGCCTGCAAGGACTCGAGGTGTGAAACTCCAAGCGGAAATGGGAATGCCCGCCTTCATTAGGACGCCTCGGATGTGTCAAAGAAGTATTTTGCCGCTGACCCAACTGGTGTTTTAAAAACGACACATAGAACCCGTAAGATAATTCCTTCGAGATAAGGACTAGGGAAACTACCACGGTGAGAGGGCAAGGAGCTGCTATGGTAGAGACAGCAGGTTCCTGCCATTTGGGGCGAGATGAAAGGAGCCGGAAATCTTAAATTCAGGTAAGGCAAACGGGAGGAGACAGTTTATCTGCAAAACTCACGCCAGCAATCAAAAATATTTACCTGCAGTTACAAATGCGTAACAAAAGCTGAAATAAAAAACAAAATATAAGTTCATTTAATTGAGATAGTCCTGGGTGCCTCAAACTTCGAGCCCCATTACTGCTCGTGACCTGCGCGTGAACGTGTCTATTGTAGTGAAACTCACCGATGTGCCTTCTACCCCAATCTCTCCTCTCACATCTGAGCCCACTTCCCCCATTAAAATGGCAAGATAAAATGAACACGACGAGACATGGGCGTGGGCGCAGCATTTGGCAAGTCATATAACAAGTCTCTGTGTACCACGCTCCCACTCCGTGGGATCCAAGCCAGGTGTGGTGGTACGCCGAGGGGTGGCTCCGGCCGCGTCAGCCACCTGCGTCCTCTCCCACCTCCGGTCTTCTTGACTCTGTCATGACACCGGGTTCAGGTGGGGGAGGAGGAGAGAGTGTGGTAGCTGCAGTGCAAGGCTATTTTCACTTAAAACTAATTCACGCGCAACTCACCGTCCCTGCACCAGCCTTCCATGGAGCATACGGTGGACATAGTCGAAATCGACGGTCAAACCATCGGGTACCACGCGATCGTATCACTGATTCCTTTCGAAAAGGGCTCCGAAGACAAATAACGGTAAGGGACACACTCGTTCAATTGCGCCTTTGGGCTGAATATTGAGCCCGGCCAACAGCTGCACGTCAGCAGCATAGGGTAATCAACCAGAGATGGTCACTTCAGTCTCCCATGTCTTTGCCATTGAGGTAATTCGGCTTAAACGAAAGGGCTTCTGCTTTCACCTACGGGACACGTGTCATGAAAACCGCCGTACAGAGGAGCCTCTTCTGCCTCACCAAGTTAGCCCGTAAGTTACGACCTTAATAGCTAAGAATGTTGGTGTCGTGGAGATTCCAGCTCGTAAAGTTGATCAAAAGGGGAAATTCACTAACTATCCTCGCGGATACGTTCATCCTTATTGACCTCATTCTCTCTCTCTCTCTCTCCATCTCTAGCTCTCTTTCTCTTCTCCGACCCCTGCACTAGGCGGCAGTCCGAGCCTGTGATAAGGCGCAGTGGCTAAGTTTGTATGCAGGCCTATGTGTAGGGCATGTCACAGGTATATATAGCTATTGCGACCATCGTTGCCATCCAAAGCACCTGCAACATAGTCCAGTTGAGAACATTCGCATACAAACAATAGCGTGCCCGTCACTACTGAAGGTAGCATTGCTTCCTGAATTAGTGAGCGATGATGCGGTGCGTTGGAGTTGGACCGTGAGTTCACTGGGCTCGATGGAACAGTGTGCGTGTGTGTTGGCTGATCTTTCAGCAGCCATTGTCCGACTAGGAATGCCCTCTGGTGGCTGAATATGTCTTACTGCATGTTTTGGACAATGCGCCGTTTCCAGATGTTTTTTGGTTGAAGTTTTATGAAAATGCAATGCGCACTCACATACCGATTCAAACATAGCATCTTTTGTCTAGTTGCACTTATTCGTATTCTGTGCAACCCGTTTTGACCACAAGCGTCTGCTTCCTCTACATATTCATTTATTGTAGCCTTATGAAGGCCTTGAGGAATATATTTATTGGAGCCCACCATCGAGCATGCAGCCTCCAGTAAAAATGCACAGATGTCCATATTAGTAAGAAAGGGCATATCTTCCTGCATCTAATGCCGTAATCGTGCCTAAATCACTCCCTTCCGACCTCCTCTTAACTGCTATACTTCCTCGGCCACAACAAATCTAAACAAACTACTACTACTGCTACTGCTACTACTACTACTACTACTACTTCTACTACTACTACTACTACTACTACTACTACTACTACTACTACTACTACTACTACTACTACTACTACTACTACTCATACTACTGCAAGAATTATGATGACTAACAGGGTCACTACTATTTTGACAGAAAGTAAGGAAATATATTTTAAAATCCTCATCACCCTGAGTAACACATTGAACTTGGATCAGCATTTGCATAGAGTAAACAGATTATGACAATTAGGACAAGCGAGAAACCTTATTTCACGGAAGGTTTCTTTTGTATGTCGTAGACTTTTGTTGTTCTTGCAGTAAACGTGCGATCCGAGGCCCTGCACTCCAGATACTTACTCAGCATAGGTAAAGTTACTGGGTATTGACGTATACTTTGCATTAAGCGTGATTACACCTGCTGAAATCCAAGAAATGTTGACTGGATGCCCGTAGGCTACCCGGTTTTCCCCTCACTTCTATGCATCTTTACCCATTTACTTCTGATCGAATGGACGTAGTAGTTTTGCCCTATTTTTACCAGGTACAGAAAGTGCAGCCTAGGTGAGAGCAGACTTCAGTATTTCTCACAAATCAGCCCTTTCGACTATGACGCTTTTACTCATCGTATCTGGCATTAAATCCTCCGACTTTCTCACCCCTACCGGGAAGAAGCATTTTCAAAAGCCGGAATCCTGACATGATTTAAATGTATGACGATTATTCTGCAAGGTACTTACTATAACAACTATGCTTAGGTTATATTGGCTTGCGGGAAATAGCTTTCAAAATTTCGGTTAAGCTTTCATGAGACACCACATCTAATGTAACACACGAAACGTGATGGCAGAAATTTAAATGATAATTTCAGGCAACGTAAACACTGAAAGGTTTACTTACTTGTCTAGGCCGTTGCAAAAAATATCATATTTTTCATGGAAAATATGGTTCTTGATAAAGAATTCATGCAAACGACTCAACATTGTCAGCAAAAATTGACGGTTTACATTGGGAAAATTTTTAACGCTGGTTGGTGCTTTTAAGGAAAATGTTATTTCTTCCCAACGAAGGCATGCATCAAGTATTTTTTTTGAGTTTTATCTTGATTAAAGGTCATTTGTTGTTAGCTTGGTGTGTTGATGGATGAATTTAGACTGGTTTCAGATCGAGTATATATTTTTCGGATAATGTGGGGATATTTCAAGTGTTCGATTACCTACTGTACTGTTAATCAGGGAAAACAAGCTGGCCGGAGCTGGCGCGGCTCCGAAACAAACTACTTTTCAAGTATGTTCGGCCTTCTACTCCAAAACAGCATTTATGTCAACAGACCAGACGCTGACTTACCCTACCCTAAGGATCTATGCAGAAACTAGAAGTCAAGAAGCAACTCTGAGCTAACCAAGCCTAGCTTCCGAAAACAGTACCTGACCTTTCTCTGGAAATGTAAACCAAAAGTTTGCTATATTTTTTTCATCTACAAAGGGTCAGGTAGGCGGGATAAGGTGAGTAGGGTGAAGCAAAAGATTTCAGGTAAGCTACTATGCCAGCCTTTGAATGCAGATCTTTTTGGAGGCCTAAAAATGTACACTCAGTAGAAACGACTACCAAATTAATAAGAATTTTGACTACTGATTTTGAATAATTTAATAAGTTCCCGTATATATTTCAGAAAATAGTCGCATAATATACTTCTTCTACTAATTTGGTAGCAAATCACGTTTTCTTTGTACTCTATATTTGAATGAAGGGTAGCTTTAGTCTTAAAAACAACTTTCTTCAATTCCCGAATAATTTTCATCCAAATCTGTCGTCAAACTTGCCTTTTGGGTTTACAAACTATAAGCTGCATCATTTCCTTGTAAAAAAATGCATGCATATATAATCATAGGGTACATATAAAATTTTGTAATGAGTGTGGACTGTGTTGTATACTTCACAGGCACCATTAATAAGTGAATGGACATTTTATTGTCTCAAAAATAGTCATAAATACATACGCTCTTAAACCGAAACATGCCATTTATCCTAGTATAAAATTGGGAGAAGAAATAGGTAGCTACAAAATAGGCATAACAGGAATTTTTTGGACGGGTTTTCTCGACAATATATCTGACTGTACAAGGATATTGGAAAGCCATGGGAAAGTGCATACTACATACCTAATCAGTCTTTATCCAAGGGTGAATATGCGGTCTGCGATTTAGTCGAAAAACCACACCTAAGTAATCCTCGCCAGTCTAAAAAAACATTTTAGAATTTCCGTTAATAATTAATAAGTTGGATGAGCTACTGTAAAGGTCGAAATATTTTGTGCGCGTTACTTTCAGATAAGACGTAATATCGGCATGAAATCGAGCACCCAAGGGTCACTGAGTCCCAGTATAATGTTGACAGAATCCCGTTTTATGATGTCAGAACACAGCTCACGTCTCACCAGCAATGACGAAAACGGTCAAAAAGGAAAGAGGATAATTTTTTAAAATTCCTTTTCGTGTGCTATGCAATAGTCGACCTCACTCAGGGAACAAAAAATAGTTCAGTGAGTAATTAGGGAACCGGTGGTAATATGGGTTTTATGAGAGGGTCAAAATGAAGGGACGGAGAGCACTCGTTGCCTAATTGGTGGGGTGGCGCAATATGTTTTGTCTCGACGTGGACGGCTTGCAAAAGCTGGTGGCTGTACGTCATGCCGACCAGTATGCGCGATGTCATTCCAAACTAACCTACACAACTCTTATTACGGACCCTTGACGGGAGCATGAATGAGGCTGGCTATGCGTGATCTGTCAGTAACATAGTAAAACTGATATATCTTGAGCCTACCGGAGCGTCCTGATAAACGCTGCTTTGGAAGTCGCCAGTTGAGGCGGTACTTCGGTCCTCCTAAGCCAACGAAATATTAGGTGATCATACCAACCGGGCAACGAATGCTAACCCTAACCAACACAATAGATAATTTTAGCACTCGGTTGGCGTGTAATACGGTTGTGTATTACTCGCTGGCCTATCCTTTGTTCACAGAGTGGGGTTGCATATTGCGATTTTGCCTGCAGTGCAACTTTATTACTACCAGCCGGGCAACTGAAATGACGGAGAACGTCTTTCCAGCTTTCCTCTGAATTTGCGTTAAAAATGGAATGAAAAGGGCATTTGCATATGGAACAGCATGTCAAATGAAACATTTCTTATTCAAGCAGTACCGTATTATTAGCCTTCATCTACTTTCCGCGACGAGGTTTTTGGTTTTAAGCCCAGCCACCAAGTGCAGCTCAACTGCTAAGCGCAAGAAAATAATTCTGAGAATACCCTTAAGAGGTAACATTTTTCCAAGTACTGTTTTGCTCTGATGGTTTTGTTAGATTGGGACCATAGTATAAAGTCACTGGTAACGTTAAATTGCTCGCCTTATCCTCCAAGCTGTCTTAAATATCCACAGCCGTCAGCGTCGTGGAAGGGTGCCAGAAAATGCGCGAAATAACATTTTTTCGCAAAACGGAAACTGGCAGGCTTGCAATCGTGGTTTTCTATCATACCTCAGTTTGTTGTTCTGTAAATTTCCTATTTAAATTTAGCCATTTATGAATGGCACGTGCAAAAATTATACTAAAGACATATTGTTTTCCGAGAGGATACAACTTAAGCAAGAAGAAAGAAGTACATTTGGAAAAGAATTAACATGTGTAAATGATAATTTTTAACATTTCCCACAACGGTTACTTAATATTTTGAAGAGCAATACAAAAATCGATAAACGGAAATGTAACTTGCATTAATATTTTCCCCGTTTTGATTAACCCTACCCGTGAATGCGTCCTTAGATGTTTAGTGTGGAAGTTCCTACTTAATGACTTGTGTCTCGGGTGGATAATATTCCCGCATTCAATTCTAAAGATTTACCTCTTATTTGCCTCATAAGATTTTTTATGTATCCCTATCCGCCAACCTATCTGCAGTTCTTGATATTAAAAAAAAGTTATGGATACAGTTTGAGCGGTTTATAAATTTTCCAAAATATCGCATTATTTGAGGAATGGCATTTTTTCGATCGGCACACATTATGCTTATGTACGTTTGTTAGTAGTTAGTTTCCCTCTCGCTTCCCAGGCTCTTTTGGCATCATTTTTTCGAACAGTATACCCCAAGTCAGCTTTGCTCCGATGTATGACGGTGAACCGTCCTCCCTTAAATTAGTTCCAAATTTAGCTAGTTTAGCTGGTGTATTCATGCTGTTGAATATAGTTACTAATGCGCACCTCGCTTCTTCTGTCTGTTTCAATCGGCGATAGCGAGATGTTCTAGCAAATTTGCCCTTTTGATGAAAATCTTAACCCGGCTCAGTACATGCCTGGCCAGTTCAACCCTTCAGTATTCGATTAGGACACAGCTCTCTCATGAGAGCATTTTAAGTAACATCGACCGTAGCCACGGCTTACCGTCTACGAAGTCCTCCCAGACTGCCGCAGAATTTAATCTAACGCTTTATTCTCAGACGTGGCAGAGGACGGTCTGTTGTCAATGAATTATTTTTCCCTCAAACTTTACAGATTACGATTTACTTCTATGGACATGGTTTTTGGAACAGGCCGAGAGCATCGTGGATATACGGACTGGTGCATTTAAATCATTGGCCGGAGCGCCTATTCATTCTCAAAGACTAGTTCACTGTTAATTTGGGATACTGTAAGGAAGCTAACTATTTAAAGCACACAACTCTGTAATGTCTTACTATTATGTTGATATTTACCTGTCTTGCAGTATTTCACAGTTCGGCTTCTCACCAGGACATCTAGGTGCATGATCTCTGTAGAGTTTACTAACCCCTGTATATTAAACCGAGGATTGTATGGAGCATAGTCGTACGAATTTACCCCAAGAGCGCATGTAACTAGAACGAACATATTTAATTTCAACATATTTAATTATGTACAAAACCAAATTCAACAGGTAAAACGTCTAGAGGACTAGATGGCAGGTTTTCGGGGAGTTTGGTCAGTTTTTAATCTCAAATGATAGCAGAGGTTTTCCCTGCTTTCAAAAATGTTCATGAATCCGTGTTTTGTCTTCTCACACGAAATTGCGTAACATAGCGATTGGCAAAGTCAACCAAACGCGGACCAGTCTAGTTTTACATCAGATACCGGCGAGAGAGTTCCAGGAATGGACGACCACTGGCTATATCCACTGTCGAAGTAACCCGAATCGGGCGTCTTAAGTGGTGAGATTGGTCCATCGGGGTACCAAAGTGAAGGGGAACAGAACTCTTGCTCAACGCCGTTCTGACAGGTTTGTTCACAGTAGGTGCGGCAACTACCGTTTATTAACCGCTCAGAACCACTCACAAGACCATTTGCCGTTGGCACATGTCCTGTCTGCTCAAGGATCCCGGTTGCGTCTTCGCAAAAAGCATCTCCGCCGAGAGGTTGTTTGAAAGGCAACTGGGGTGGGACCTCAAAATTTTCACCCTCATTTCTTCCCGAGAGTGCTTCACTCAGGGAATAGGAGAAGTCAGAGTTTTCTGCATGGCTCTCCTGTTGAGGGCAGGACACACAAGCAAGTGACGTGTGCTGAAGACATCGCATCTGGTCTGGTTTCAGGTTTTGAGAGACTGGATAAGAACAGGATGCCGAGCGAACAGTAACATATTCATACTGTGTTACAAACGCCTGTTTCAGGTGATGCTGTGGTTGAACCGGCTCATCATTCTCGGCAGACAAGTAGCGTTGCCGCTGGTGGAATTTCGGAAAAGAATAGGCCAATGCAGATTCATTGTGTTGGAAGCTCTGAGTAACTGGAGAGCCGGGTGCCGCCGCTGCACAGATCGGCGAATTTGTGAGAGATGTTTCGCAGAACGACGAGTCAGAACTGCCGGAGGGTGGGTACACGTCTCCAGAAGTCTGTTGAGAAGTCATATAGATGCTGGGACTTGAGTACCAGTCCGCAAAGTGCGGCTCATTTTGCGTTCTTTGTGAGACAGGAATACTTACACTGGGAAGTCGTGTTGTGCGAGCAGACAGCTGGTTTACGGAGGGCATGGTGGCAGCTCGTTGGCGGTGCACCTCAGTATCTGCGGTAGAGAGCAGGTTTGTGGAGATAGAAGAAGGAGTTTTCTTCTTTGGCTGGTATTTGTAGTCCGGAAACTCGATCTGATGAATCTTAACTAGGCGTGCCGCCTCGGCATCGTACCGCTCCTTCACAGGTCGTGGTAGGGTACGCCAGATTTCACCGAGCTGACGACTGATCACGGAGTTGGAGGCTTTACCGAAGACGCGCAGCACGTTGCGACGAATGTGTTGAGCAAAGATCTGTAGGGGAAGGCACGGAAAGACTTGTTTTAGGCAGAAGCTGAAAACGCCCACTGGTAAAGGAGAGTGATGGGTAGGAGGAGGAGTAGGAAGAGTAGAAGTAGGTGGAAGAAAAAGGCACGGTTGATAAGACATCGTTGGTGGCGGGAGGGAGAAATGGATGAGGGGTTTAGAGAAACTCACCATGAAGCTGTTGAGGGGTCGCGGTACACTGCCACGGCAACGCCTCTTCTTTGACTCCGTGATGAGGGTGTATGGCGTCCGTGCTGCAGGGCCAACTAGGCGGGCGGCTCGCTCGCTGGTCCATTCGGTTGGCATGACGTGGGTTTCAGTGAGGTGGCGGATCCAGGCATCCACACCGGCGCTCTGTGCCGAGGGACAGGCTAGGCATTCGTTCATCCACATCTTTTGCGTTTACAAAAATAGACTGAACAACTCGTCCTCTGTCTACAATATTATATAGCTGCGAGAGCGGTGAAAACTATTTACTCGCTAGGCGCACGTCTGTTCAGGGCGACCAATAGCAGAAAAGAAATGCCGAACTGGGACGTCGGTCTTCCCGCACTCTCCTCCAAATGGCTGCCATCTGCGAAACTCTGTCGAGTGGAACTATTGCATGTGTCCACCCCGCTGAGGGAACTGTATGCGTGCATTTGGTTGGCTTTCGTCGCAGCGAGTACTTTTGTTCGCACAGCCACCCTGAAACCGAAACTGCCCGTCATGCATAAGATGATGAGAGAAAGTCCGTCCTACTGTCTCTACTTGTATTGTCTCCAAATCCGAGTCTGGAACATTTTTGGTCTGTCTTCTTGTAGGCTGAAAAGTAGGGGATAAAGAAAATTTGTAGATAATATATTATGTGTGACCAGTCACTTTATTTGGATCGCACGACTGATAAACTTTGAAAATTAGTTAGATATGGCATGCTAAATAACATGGAAAATTATTGTCGATCATTCATACCGAGAAAACTCAGGATAATTTTGACGCATTCCTCTGCTATAAACATATATCACTATCCATGTGTGCATTAATCTGTTCGAACATAATGCCAGTTCATCCATGTGAATAAGGGAAACTGAATAAATATAGAAGATCCATCATTTTAATGATGCTAGTAGGAAGGAACCATGCAGAGTACATCCATAGTCCTAACAATTAGCAAAAATAGGCTAGGTTCCAATAAACATATACTATTTAAACGGCTAGTAAAAATTAATGCCCCATGATTGGAACTAACGTTTTAAAGCCGAATTACTTTTGTAAATGCACTAGAACTACGCGACCACTGAACTAATAATCAAAGGCAAATCTCGAATTAAAATAGTTAACTTTAAATTTTCCTCCGATGTGAGAATTTGTTCCCTAAGAAAATATAACTTGAAAGACCAGCAGCCCAGATTTATGAATGAACTTCTTTTTAAAGCGCCCGACATTCATGAATGCAGCCTTGCTTTATAATTTTTCCACGACAAGCATATACTGCAGGATAAGCATAGATGTAGCACGAGTTTCGGCTCCTCCTCAACTTTAGGGATGACTGAAAAGATGTGGCTGAAAATTAAATCAAAATACAGGGATGACTTATATGCCTTCCTAAACGAGAAGTGAGTATAGGAACCACACACGATACAGGTGACTTTCGAAAAATTCCAGGGAAAATTGTGTAAGTTTAACTGTTAGACTTGGTTCAAATTAAGAGTTAGGTTTAAAGTTAACGCTAAAGTAATTTAAGGCTAAATTTAGTTAGCATTTTCTGTAGTAGTTGGGTTAAGGGAAGGGGTAAGATCAAAAACGACGGGTTAACGTTAGAGCTAGCGTCAGTTTTCCAATACGAGGATAGTTACCCGGCGCGGAATTATGCTCGTTCCAATCTTTATTACTTGGGCCTGGCATTCCTGTTTCCATGTCCTGTTTAGGGTGGGGAGGGGCACTAAAGTAATTCTTACTGAGATTATGCTTGCATTCGGAAAGTAAAAATATATATGTAGCAAACATTTTAATTGATTAGCATAACAACCATGAATAAACTCATATTCCATAGATATGATGCATGTAATTTAATGTTTATTGTAACTTTATGTGACGCCCCGCTTCCTTAAGCATCGTACTGAAGGAGATCGCCTGGGAAAGTTCGGTTGTTTATCAAATGCCTGATAAACAACCAAACTGGGTTCAAAGTGTTCAAGGCCAGGAAGTGGGCCTCGCCAAACCGATACCACTCACAATAGTCCCCTTGTCTCTGACGGTATAATCTAAAATCTGGAGGATTTTTTCAATTTTTTTCCAACATTACCACTCTGCATCATACAACCTTCCATAGCTAACGCCACATTATATAAGCTCCATTGATTTTCCTCAAGTTTCGTTTCCTACGGTATTTCACGGAAAACAAGTCAGCTTCTCATGCTTTAACTTCGTGTTCCGGACCGTGTTTTTAAAGTTCTTGCTGGCTATTTTCCAAGTGAGCGGTTGGCTCATAAACGACCCAAGCTTACAGCTGCCCCAGCAGCAAATTACAGTTTCTACAGACTGGTTTGATACCAGTATTGCAGCTATTTATTTGGAAAACTCCAATTTTAGAAAAATCAGTAAACTCCGCTCCACGTTGCACCAGAGTGTTTAAAATCACATATTTGACTATGGATGTTGGCACACCTTCTTCTTCCCCCAGTTTACGTCGTAGGTTTGCTACTTGAGCATGTACAACATGTTAAGCAGTTCGTACAAATATTCACCGATGACACAGTCTGTGTTTGAGTGATCGGTGTGAATACGCAAACAGACCAAACAACGTTAGCTTGGATGAACCACTGAAGTTCCTGCTCTCACCAAACTCCCTCTTAGGCACCCGATACTGCACCGTCCACACCTGCTTTAGTCGCTCTTATTCACCATAAAGTGCGAGCACTATCAAATACACCCACTGTACATGCTCGTTGGTCCCGCTATGGGGACTACGTGCGAATCACGTAAATTACGACAGCTTAGTGTTTATGAGGCCAGAAGGAGAAAGAAAACCATCAGATAACCCGCGATCTCTGCATCAATAAGCGGGTATTAGTTCTCTCCGCTCCGCAGAGTCATTAATAAGAGGAGCTTTCATATGGATTCCCAAATCGATTTATTGAAGGCAACAGAGAAGACCAACTCCGTGAAGTTTCCATAACGACCGTGATAGCTCACTAAATTATAGCCATTGTCATAAGACTAAATGAAATATTAAACGACAAAGACAAGAGGCACTAAAGTGTTGTTACGGTCCTATCTGTCTTTAGATGTCAGTTGGCTATAAAATATATCCATAGGCAGGGAAGACCGGAAACTTGATATCCACTCCCGTTGTTTTCAAGCTGCGCCGACCGCTGGACCTTGCAGGACGGAATACAAGCCCTTATTCTAACGTCGAATCAGCCATATTGAACACTCTTTGACACAAGTAAGCGGTGCATATTCAATAAGTGGAAGTCGACTGGCAAAGCAATTGAAAGCAAACTGGTCATTTTCCCTTAACTTGCTATAGACAGTCTTCAACGTATTCCACCTTCCAGGTCGAAGGGATACGGCACGTTTATTCGCATCAAGATGATGTGGGTAAATCTCAATAAAACTATTTTCAAGAAAAAACATGGGATGCTTCCTGCTACATATATGGGTAGAAAAGCAATACCAATAGAGACAAGGAAGACTGGAATATCCAGTTCCGGCTAATTAGCCATTATCAGTCAGTCACAATCAACCCCAGATTTTGAACTCCTGTGATTGAGGCCCAAGGCAGGACGGGCCGAGTGTGTCCTGTAATGCAATCGATGGATGCCTCTATGCCATGGTTATGTATCCGATCACAGCAGACAAGACCACAAACCCACGCCTCAATGGATAGGGAATTGGACCTGTAACAAACAGGTCGCGGGTTCAGGCCTCATGGGCTGCAAAATCTGGCATTTGGTGCGGCTGGGCCGCGTGAGTTTGCCACACCTAGCATACTTCCTACGATCCACAAGAGCTTGACTTCAAAGTAGACGCGGTCTTCGACCGCACATAAGTGGCGGTGCCACCAAACTCGCATCTCCAAACGAGGAGGACGTTGCCAGTTGACAGCTTTCCAAGATCTGAATATTATTTACTCATGATAACTTTAGTGCAAGTTTGAGAGTTTATACTTTAAAAGATTGCGTGACGCTAGAAGTGTCCTAATTATAAAATTACTGCTTAATTCCGAGCTGGAACAACCTCATGCATGCCCCAATTGCTGGCCAAAGTAAAGCGGACTAAAGCTGAAAGAAGGTTTACTTACTGACATGAAGTTGAGCCTCTGTCCACGGGAGGCACACGCGTGTAGGCAAGAGTTACAAACAGAACACAATCAGTATAACCCGAATTACGTAGGACATTATTTAATATGGCTGTGGATTTTGGTCTGCGGGAGCAGTCTCGCAGCCCCTTTATGACCATATCAGGCTATTTTTCCACAGGCCCCTTCTAAAGTCAAGGAAATTTCTGGGCCTTAAGGATTAACACCGAAAGCATGGCACCTTCTGCGGTTTTAGTGAGGATACCCGGATGGACCCTGCCAGGCCCGCGCTCAACAGACCGAGAATTTGTGGCTAAATCCTTCTTCAAGCACATTTCAAAAACGCAATTTACGGCGCCAGAGACGTCAGCTGCTGGCGGTTCGCCCAGTACCACCGGACCTCGTCCCATTCGTTGGTGGACTTAACGACTATCCAAAAGACAAAGAAAGCTACCACACAGGTCATTACTTTAATCGTGCGGTTAACAACTGTTCGCCATTTAGCAGGCCATTTCCCCAAGAGGTATGTCAGCGCCCGTAATGAAACCCGATTTGCAGCACATTAGAGCTAATATTTGACCCGTGACGTTTTCTTCCTCCTCTTGATGTTTTCCACTAAACAACAGGCGACACCTTACCTCCTCCACTTATTCATAAAGTCAGTAGTATACAATGAATAGCAATGCAGTCAAAATGTGCTTTTTTTGCATTTCGACTGATATCCTGTAAAATGCCTTCTTTTCCGATGGGGTTGCTTAAGATACGTTACAATTTTCTGTTCCAGTGATCGCATTTATCTCGCAACCACACCCTTGAACTCAACTTTTCGCCCTTACCTGAAAGAAGCAACAATAATACTGTGAGGTAAACATGATCTCGCAGTACATCACATCCCATTATATACCGTCAATCCACCGGTAATCTTCTCCGTCACCTAATATGCATTCTAGGAAAAAGATACTTTCTTAAGTCTTATACTTCAACTGTCAAGTGCTGATACTTTTAAAAACCAGGTGGTTGATAATAGAAAAATGGGAATCCGCGTAGAAAGATCAAGGGTGCCATCAGAGGGACTTCAACTGGTAGCCTCCAGATTGCGCGTTGTATGATCCTCAGTGGATTTAAGCACGCCACGCAGTTCAGCAGTACAATTGATCGATAGTCATTCACGTCTAATTTTCAAAAGAACCCCGGTGTGGTCTGAGATGAGCCTTTAATAGGAGTGCTGATCGAACATTCTAGACGTAGAAAATATTTACTTACAAAGTTCGCATAAAAAGAGTAAGTTGTGATCGCTATGAAAATAACTTTCTTCTCATAGTGTTTCGGATTCGCGCTCAAACCCATCCCCAGAGATCCGCATCTAACTTTCACGTGGTCCGTTACTCCGATGAATGGAATATTCTCCGTTTTTTCGATATATATGGCCAACAGGCTAAGGTCGTTGAGGCGTCGGGCAGGAAACGACTCTTTACTGAAACCTGGAGGTTAGACAAAATGACTATTTCAGCTTTCAACTAAGCATTGTGATGATTGTTTGAATTTATCATATTCACCGATCGGATTACGAGACCTTACGTTTTTGGAAAAGTTTATAATTATGGATTTTTTAAGACCGTAAAATATCCATTCACAAAGCATCATATCCTTGCATTTAATAATGCTGTTTTTAACATATGGATTATATGCTTTGAACCACAGGGATTATATGCTTTGAAACAATTTATGAGCACTATATGATGAATTCCCGATGCTGTAGAGCTATGTGCGATTTTCCTTATACAGGAAAAGCCTAAGAGCAAGTGAAATTGCAGCTCGGGTGTACACTTATTCGAAAATCCGAAAAGTGTGTGCAAACCGATGATATGCGTTCTTCAAGAACAAAATTAAAAGAAGACATAATTTTCTACCAATTGAATATCAAAGAGATTATGTTTGTGCATGTTGTCTAGGAAAGAGATTTGAATCTACAAAGGTAGAGAAAATCAATGGGAAACCGTTCCACTGCTAAGGTAGGCATTTTATATATATTATAGTTATTTGCATGCGGCCGGAACGAAGCTTGTTCGAAAGCTGAAATCCTGAAGTGACTGGAATACTTTGGGCTTATCCGGCGCGATAATTACTATTACAAGCTTACTTCGATAATATTTTCAAATTAAAAACAGAATTTCGGTTAAAATTTCATAAGATGGCACATTCATGGTGCATTCAATGGTAGATGGATATTTTGACTGTAGTGGAGACGATGCGTGGTGAAAGGTTGCCTACTGGAAACAATCTTTCTTCAAAATATTTTTTCAATAGGAGAATCTATTACGTGCTTTGGATCAACTGCAGCATTGAACAACGCGTTGAAATGGAAAGAAACAGCGGAAGACTTATTTACAACATTGTACAACGATGGCTTTTGATCGGTCATCTTTCCACTCAGCGGGAAGGCCTCAACCACATTGGCAGCCACCGAGATAGTGGGCTTGTCCTGACTACCAAAATTCCATGATCCAGTCCCAATTTAGGAGGCGAAGTGTAAGGACGCCAGTGGGAGGTGTCCGCGCACTCTATGGGCGGTCAGTTCTAAGCATGAGCGCGTCTCTCCACAAGGATGGCGTGCGCGTCAATGGCTGACTGTCTCACTTTATGTGCCCCCTAACCGGCCGCGTGGTAGATGCGCTGGACCAACACGGGGGCTAGATGAGGACACGGCAGGCCCTCCCATAACAAATGTCACAGACGTGGGTGAAGTGGCACGCATAAGTTCAGACTAATGCTGCACCATCTAACTGCGCCCGCTCTCGCATCCGGTCTTCGTGAGTCTGTTTTAACACCGGTCACGGGCGGGTGAGGAAAGAGAGAGTGCGGTAGATGCAGCGGACATGGGACTGCTTACCCTCGGGCTGAGTGCATCCATGCGCTACCTCCCGTGAAGGCAGTGTACATGTTATTCATATAGTGGTAGATGTGCTTCGAAGAGGACGTTGGATAACTTACGGGGCCTCGAAGTGGCCACAAATTCACTGAATTGTCCTGATTTCAGGAAGGAAATGGACCTTTTGTCCTGAAGCAGGGATCTAGAGGTGGCACAGGAAATTTTAGCTAACAAAGGGGAAGTATTACCATTAATGTAAAGCGAGACTAACTTGGGTTGGAGGCTTTATCGCAGGCACATTAATACTATCCATTGATATCAACCCATTGGGATGATAAAAAACCACAAGAAACAGCGTTACTGATCGTATTTCCTCTGTGCTCGTCACCTAGAACAAGTGAGTGTGCGAAACGCTAGCCCAGTTTATTAATCCAACGTTTTGAATTCCCTTGTAAGCATATCATCAAGCAGAAATGAGGCGCACAACACCTGACCACCTACCGATGTAGGTTCCAGTCCCGCAGCGCTGGATAAACTGATGTCAGATCGACATGTCCGTTGACGGATTTAATGGACCAACTTCTCGAATCCTCAGTCGGAGCAAAATCTGGTCACCTGCTTAGTGAGGATAGCCAAGGAGCTGACAGCGAAATTAGGCGTTGTGAAGGACGAGTGAACAGCCAGTGAGTGTCGTGGGTGGTTTCGTGTTCACGCCTTATCAGCGGCGCTTCCTTAAAGCACTTTGCACTGAATTTGTCGAGATCGCCCCTGATTGAACTAATGCAGCCATAGAATTCATCAATGAGGAGTCAGTCCTTTGAAATTTATTGATGATTTAATAGCGCTTTCATTCGGGATGAATCCACTCCGAAGCCTAGTCATCAGCTTGACGTCTTATTCCACGGAACCACAAACAACACATGATATGGCATATTAGCCCCCTGGTTTTGGTTTTGTCCTCTAATTTATTCCAGTAATATTTTCGCTGGCATCCTTGACAAAATTACCGAAGTATTTTTTGTCTGTGAAGGGTTTTCCGAAATTGCGTTCTTTGATTTTCGGTCTCCTGTGCTGCTTTTTAACACAACAGCTGAACGTTCTTGCACAGCAGTCTTTCATTAGGATATTTTCCTAAATGGAAATCGCACAAGACTGGAAGATTAACCAACCAAGAGCAGTCTGTCGCGAGGAATGTGTTATCTTAATGCTCTGCTCTAGAATTATGAATTTTGGAAGTCCACTTAAGAAGTAGGTTTTGTTGTATCTTAAAAGACCTTGGGTGCCTTATTGGCTGTTTATCAACCACTGCACTGAATCCCGCCGCTGATCCTCTTGACTTCATCATGACATCTGTCCCAGGAGTGCAAGGAAGTACATATGGCGTGAGATATATCACAGGCCTATTACCATTATGAACTACTTCACGCGAAAGACACTATCTCTGCGTTTACGCTGATGTCTGGCATACAATGGACATCTTCGGAATCGATGGTCGAAGTCTCGCGTAAAAAGGTTGGATCATCAGCCCAGCTAACGCATCATGTGAGCCCACTGTTTAACCAGTTTTTCTCATTAGTCTAACAAAATACATCGGTGACTACGATATTTGCCATTATGCTTGACTGATTTTTGCAGCAATTTCCAAACTTCCTCATCCATTGACTCATAACTGAGTCAATCTCGCCTCATTCATTTTCTCTTCGGAAAAACGACTAGGCAGTTGATTTCAGGCAAACCGAACGACTGTATTTGGCATTGTCAGAATGAAGAAAAGGGCACTTCGAAGCTTAATAGTACTGATTTCTGGAGTGGAAAATAAGTTCGTGCTTAGTAGAAAGTTAAGATCAAATAAAAGTTAATAAAAATTTTATCTTGAAGAGCTGACCGCTGTTATCCTTCTGTGGAAGAATGCCCACCTTATCCAGAATGAATAAAAAACAAGCGGGGATAAATATTTTTAGCACACTCATATGGCCCATTAGAATGCTTCCAAGACGTTCCAATGCTCAGAGTTTATAAATGAAATAAACTTTTTCTTCAGGGACAAAAGGAAACGCCTGTATTTTTAGCATTTTTAAGCATGTACTTGCACATCACTTACTTTCAAAGCAAATAAACAGAATTCTATTGGGCTGGGTACAATGTATTATGTGGATATTGGAGAAGGGCAGACACATTAAGATAGATTAATTGGCTATTCCGCCTAGGGAGGCATGCTTGTGTGTGATTAAAAGAAATGCTGCCAACTAAGGTGAAAGAGACCAATGTGATCGTTTCGGGCTTCTGAGCCATCGTCTGCCAGTCCCTCTCTGTTACGGTGGTCTCGAGACCTGAACGCAACCCAATTGCCTATAAAGTCGTAAATGTGCGTCCCAGGGAGTAATTCAGAAGAAGTAGACGTGATCACTGGTATAGGAAAGAGCGATCGCGTCTACTTCTTCGCAGTCCAGTTGGTCATCAGAAAGGTAAATAAAGCATTCCCTATCGGTTACACTTCTATATTATCGATGGGTTTGAGCTTTTTAACCCCTCAGAGCAAATACGCAATGAAGGTGGAAACAGCTAGTTAAAAGTTTGAGTCTTTTATCATTTGCGACAGCGTTGCGACCATTAATTTTTATTTGCTGGTAGTGCCCTAGATGTGAAAGGCCAGTAAATGTCCCTATCAGCCTTCTTATAAATGCTTCTCGCTAGAAAGCCAATATTCTAGATCAAGTGTAGTAATAACAGCCCTGGCTAAATATGAGCTGTGTCCAGTAATCTGATGAGAGTTTGAATGTACGCGTTTCTTGACGTTCCTGACCCCACATGGTACTTTAAATACTTAGCGGAATAACGTTTCCGGTCTGTATGAATCTACTCCCAAACACAGTCACCAACGTGACAACTTATTTCACGGACACATAAGCAACAGGTGATACGGTATATTAGCCTTCTCGTTTTGGCTTTGTGTTCTAGTTCATTCCATTATTCTTTCGCTTGTGTCACTTAAAAAACGTACCAGTGTATTATTTGGCTGTAAATTCCTCTCAGGTACATCCAAGTGCAGCCCACTCGGCTGATGAAAGATACTTGGTGTTTTTTAAAAATAGAAAAAATGGACTTCCAACGATCTGGAATATACTACTGAGACAACCCATTCGCCGTCACTGTCTGTGCGAACTTCATTTTCGAAAACACCACATGAAAGGCTGATGCACAAGAACGCTGGGCTGTTGTGTTAGAAAACACAACAGGAGAATGGGAGCCAAAAGGGGCTGCAGCTCGATGTAACTGAGAGGTCTTTAAAGCCAAAGGAAGTGAAAGACTAATGGAATTAACTAGCGAACAAAGCCGAAACCGGAGGGCTAATATGCTGTATCACATGTTGCGTGTGTATCATCCAGCTGATGACTGGGCTTGGTATAAGAGTCACACAGACCGGAAGCGTTATTCCGTTAAGTATTTAAATTACCGAGTGGGGTCAGAAACGTGTGCATGAAAACGCGCAACAGATTAACCGGACATTTCTCAGATTTGTGCAGGGAAGGCAAGATGCTATTTTTTCATTTGATCCAAAATATTGACTTTCTATTAAGGAATATTTTAATAAGATGCTTTAATTTTTACTCGTGGAATATTGGTGTCTAATTAGTGCGTGTTTTTCATCGAATTGTGTCTTCCATATCAGTTAAATTATACATCCTCAAAGTACATAAAAAAGTAATATCTTTTGAACATTTAAGCAGAGATGAAAATATATTTGTCGTTTTAATCCATCAATTTTAGTGTATAATTGCTAATTTTTAAACGATCACCAAGGGAAGCCTGATAACAATTTTGGTCCCTAATGAAGTCTGACGTATAAGTTACTAAGAAAGGATTTTTCTACGAAATGCAGCATGCTGAGCGGCGTCATTTACTTCAATCGGCAACTTTTTGTAACCTTACAGTCTTCACGTCTAACGAACCTGATAACCTGATGAATTCAGGATGACAGACTACAAAGTATTGGCTAATTTCGTTGGTGAATACCTTCCACTGCCTCTTACTTGTACTTATCCGTTCTCAGATATTATTCCTTAAATAATGCCGTTCCTGTGAACAGATGTTAGTATTCTTGGTTTTCAATTTAGCTATTCACTATACTCGTTTTTTGTGCGAGAATTTTGCATAATGGTCTATGAATTACTCGTGAAAAAGTTGTCTATTTGCTAAGCAAAGTATTGTTTTACCTCGATAGGTACGTTTTCTGGCCTTTTATACTAAGCGCACTGACTGCAGTTAAAAATGATTGATTGCAAAGCCGCCGTAAAAGGGACTAGATTCAAAGTATTAACTAGCTGTTTCCTAATTCATTAAGAATAAGCCGTGAGTGGTTAAATACCAAAACAATCAATGCTATAGAAGTAAAACCAACACAGAATGCTTGAATTAACCTTCTGATGACCAATTGGAGCAGGATTTAACTGGCAGGCGATGGCTCATAGGCCAGAAATGATCATATTGATCTCTTTTGCCTTAGTTGGCAGAATTTCTCTGAACCACACACATGTATGTTGTCTTAAGCGGGACAGAGAGTTCTTCCATCGCAATGAATCCGCCCTAATTCAAAGTCGAGGTAATGCATTGTTACCTAGCCTAACAGAGTTCCATGCATTTGTTCTGAAGCTATGTGGCCGTGCAATTACATGCTTATTCATGCTGTATTAATGATTTTTGTAGACGAAAATATGCTCCTGTTATAAGAATGTTAAAATCCGATTAAAGTGGATAAAACCTTCATCCCGAAGAGCATGCCTTTGTTATCTTCCCGGAGGAAAAATGAACACCTTATCCTAGAATGGATGAATAGCAAGCGGCGATAAAACATTCCTTTAATGCACTCACAGAATTGAAAGAAATGTTTTTGTAATAAGTATGTTTTATTTATTTATACCGGTTTATAGGCGAACCAAGGTGATTAAATGAGCGATGCACGTAAGGTTTGCCCGAAGTCAATCGTACTATAGCTTCTCATAAAATACTCATAAACAGAAAAAGTGTCTTTATCGTGGAAAATGAAGAAAATAAGATAATGGCTACGAAGGTGACGCTATCATCCTTTAGTAGATTCCTGAAGCTATTCGACGCTGTGTTAATGAACTTCGGGAGCCTAGAGACGCAGTTGTTTTCTTCATTTGTAAAATGTGAGCTTCCAAGGCCTACCAAAAACGACGGCGGCGTTTGCAAGAAGTTTACTCCTGCTGGGGTCACCAGGAGGAAGTCCTTATGGCAAGAAGTTAATGTATCTAACAAACAAAAACCATCTTACACCATTCCATCACAGACCAGAGCATCCAACTTTGATCGTTTGCATAAAAAAATGCAGTCAGATAGGACGATTCCGTGTTAGAGACCTTAACTCCTAGTTTTCCTCTTATTTTTCGGACGAACTTATAGCCTTTACTTTTTGTACACGGCTCATGCGATAAGCCACTCTTAGAAACCAACTGGTGAGATTTTACGCCTCAAAATTGTTTCATGCAACAAGGAAAAGACTACAGCACACTCGCTTTTTGTATGTGCTTGCGATAAGGTGCTGTTACATCTGTGTGTACGAAATCCACTTCCTACTGTTGAGACGCAATCGTCGCACGTTTAGTCCCCTGAAGTGGGCTACACAGATGCCATGCTTGCACTGGCATGTGCCCTGGATATGTCGAGTCCAGTAATCTGTCCACCATCTTAGGCGAATTCACAACCTAGAAAGTGGTTCCAAAATTTATCAAGCAGGTGCCTCGCCGAAGCTTTGGCACCTGTCTATCGTAAACTTACGATTTTTCTATTGAAAGCTCAGCAATTCATGTTGTTCTGAAGTTTGAGGTACTCTTTGCCTGCTACTTAGAATCCCTGTTAGCATGTCCAAAGCTCCATTCACTTTTTTTCACATAGAAATATCAAACTCGTAGCATGCTTACCTTTCTGATTTTGGAGCAAATGATGTACTTGAGGCATGTGCCCGAAAGCATTGACTACTGTGACTCTGGAAAAAGTTCATGAAGTCAATTTTCAGGCAGTGGCGGAGGGTATTTTAAATTGGCTGAGATGCCGATTTAACCTTGTAAACTAAGGATAATTTTACATGCACACAAAACAATGATAGTTGAGAAAATTATCCGCTTCCGATACCCCACAGTGATTTGCCCTGCGGAAGACGAGCAGAGCAAAAATGCAATAGCCGGAATATATATATCTAACGGGACGGGCCAATTGCGGGGCCAGTTTCCGGGATTCGGAAACGTGGAGAGAGATGCGCTTTATGCTGAAGGGATCGATTAAAGACTTTTACCAAAACCGGTCTCTATTAACTGTGGCCGTAACAAAAATTAGCAGCGACTGGGAGAGTAGACGGTTTAACCCAAAACTATAAAAGTAATATGGGGTCATTTGGAGTCTGGGTAGTTTTATATCGGTCTATTTACACGTAGTTAATAATTCCAGCAATGGTTATACAGAACTCTGATACGTTTATGTGTTGCAGCAGATATGTCAGAATCCACAGCACATGGGGTGGAGGGTCTTTGCAGTAAGTAACTCACAATGAAGTGGATGAACTGAATCATCCAAAATGTGATCAGTAACTTGCTTGACCCTTCTGGAAAGTCATTCTAGTCTTATTTTAAGTAAATAAACATCAGAAAGACCAACAGCAGAAAAGGGTATTCGAAGGACACATTTTCAACTAAATAATTCTTTTCTAATCAAAGCAGGATAAAAAATGGAAAAATGAACATTTGGAGGAAGTGGGTATGCATTTAAAATATCCGGATTGGCGCTGAGGTTTGCCATAAGAATGCAACAATCAAGTTCAGATTTCAACATGAAGGGAGAATGAGAGGTTTCGGGACGGAGCAACTCAGAGCTACCGAAAAGTCGATACTCGATTGAGAAGATTGTCAAAGGAATAGCAATAAGAGGTGCTCGCAGTCATAAAACACAATCGACTAATTTCTGATCAGTAAGCAGAAGATTGGGTAAGGACACCTTGTATGACCGCCTCAACAGGACATAGGAAAAGGAACTGCCCACAATACATGTGGCTTTGCGCTTAATTCCAAGGACATCATGTGTAGGATTAAGGTGAGGGTTAGAGTTAAGTTTAGGTCTAGGTTAAAATGTCAGGTTAAGGTCAGAGTTGGGATAAGGGTCACCGGGCTCAGGTGGGGGAGGAGGAGAGAGTGTGGTAGCTGCAGCGCAAGACTACTATCACTTAAAACTAATTCACGCGCAAGTCACCGTCCCTGCTCCACCCTTCCATGGAGCATACGGTGGACATCGTCGGACTACGACGGTCGAACTGTCGTTATCGTTAAGACATGGGTTTATTTATCCTTCGTGGAATTTACCATGAGGCCATGTATTTTAAGCGGGTGGGGTGGTGCCTATTCCCATGTCCTGTTTGGGTGGCCACACAAGGCATTCCAACCGAAAACTGTTCTCCAAACTGCACACAGAGACATAATCTAAGTCATCATTCTGAAGCTAGCTATGAGCTTCATTCTTACTAGGATGGTCAACATGCTTGACATATAGACAGCCTTTGGGAGATGTCAGGTCATCAGCATGAATAGAAAAGAAGTACGGGGACAGGATGAAATCTTCGGACACTCCCAATCAGTGGGTAGAAGAGTAGCTTACTGTTTTGCAGACTGGACGTACTGGTGTAAAGAGAAACGTAGAATTTTAAAACAAAAGGCATTCCACCCATGTGAGCCGCACGGAGATGTTCTGCTTAGAGGAAGGTGGCATAAAATGGTATTCAAGGCGGAGAAGTAGAAAAATGCACATGCATGCGCATGACAACCCTTGATTAGCCCTCCTAGAGCGGAGTGAACCACAAACAACACCATCAACTTGCAAAGCATCAGAGAAACTGGATGGGAATGGTATGATGGCATCTAAACCAACTCGTTCATGGAGCATCAGAAGTTCTGAAGATGATGCAATTGGGGCTGGGGAAATATTTAGGACCAGAAGCAATGGCTTGTCCTAGAGATGAAAGTGATTCTTGCTGCTCACCAAGCACCATGAATCTTTTACTCCATTAAGGTCATGTTAATAAGCGATGGTAAAACAGAGGCTATCTGAGGCGAGGAGGACTTAAGGAGAAACGGTGATACAGCATACTGACCGGCAACTGTCGAGCCACGGACCATTTGAACATTTTTATCAATCGTAGCCGCGGCCACTGAATGGACGGCACTCGGTCATGGATCAGGGAGCCAATCATTTCGAGTGAAATTTGACTAGCTCTCTAGCTGAAGGTGGCCGCAGATTAAACACCCAACGTGCCCTCCCCAGCACGAACCCCTTTCGGTGCATTTTTACATTAATCGCTTGGTGGCTGCCGGACCTCCGTTAAGCCTAATATCTCCTTCACGGGGAGGGGAAGGGGGCATTTGAGTCGGTTTACTGTCTCGGACGATGACGGTACGTTCGCTGTCGGGGCTGGACAGCAAGGCACGTCTAGAGGGGGAGTGGGGAAGACCTGCATGCGCATTGGCACAAACGTCCACCCACGATATTTATCACCCAACCGGTCAATTTACGAGCGTAACAGCACACGTCCGCGGACTATATAAATAGTCCGATCGACTTGATAGATCGAACCATGTGGTATCGCAATTAATTTACTGATGACAACCTGAAGGTTCATTCGCGGAGGGAGTCGGTGAGGGGAAGGGGAAGTGCACACCCACCCCTTCGCGGACTTCTGGCCTATTGGTCCTTTGGCAGGGCCTTGACAACTGTTGGGTCGGCAAGATAAATAAACTTCGTTGACTGATGTTGGCGGCAGCGTAGCAGTGGTGCTGCCTTCAAATGGAGGAGGGGGGCGTAGGAATTGTTGTCTGTTGTCGTTTAGACCGGCCCGACGCCCGTTCGGCTGTTCTTTTTTCATTTGTACAACGGACTGCCCAACCGGTTGGCGCTTATTGGAGTTAAACTTTGTACATTAACTTCCCCTGTCGTACGATTGCATACCATCCTCTGCTCAGGTAACCGATGATTACCAAATATTTAAGACTGCAAGCCTATGCGCTAGGGGCTCCCCCCTTACAAACCTCAGAAATTGATCTTGGTTTCTCTGCATATATTTTGTAGATTTATTGTCATTGATTTTTTCACCCTTCACTATGCAAATGATGTATTATTGAACGGACCTGATCAGCATTAACCAGAAATTTGTTTTTTTCAACTTTGACTTAGTGGATGCTCACATGGGTTGTCATAGTGGAGAATTCACATTACCCATTTTTCCTCTGTTATTGACATTAAAGACTAGAGAGGGTGATACCGGGGCACTCAGCGATCACGTTGGGGAACACACTCGTCCCGTTGTGACTTTGGGCTCAAACCCGAGGTCCGCCAGCAGTCACTAGCAACCGCTAAGTGGCCAGAGAGCTGAGCAAGCTGAAATAATAAGGTCTTGTTAAGCACCGGAATGGCATGTTTATGACTTAAATTTCAAAAAGATGTTTAAATCGGTTTCCAGCCAACCCACCACTTCAAGATGGATGACGTTAGATGACCTCTTAAGCTCGTAGTATCACTTGCATTTCTCACAGAAACAGTATCTGCTTCCCATGTTATGGTGAACTAAACTCTCCTGACTTCTTCACGCCAAATAACCTTTAAATGAGAGTAGAAAAATAGAAAACTGGATACCATGGACAAACACGCCTTCTTTCGCTCACTTGGTAATCTGGCGTTTTGTTGCTTTATGCATTTTCCCTGCTCCCTCTTACTGCTCTCCTTTAGCCTGCTGGTTTTGTCAAAAATCCTGTCTGCACAACGGAATTCAGATGATGATCAGTCTCCCTCACCCCCTCCCTCGTTCTGGCAAAATTGGTGAAGTACTGAGGCGTAACTTAACACCGGGCGTGGTGCGAAATGTTACGTCTACGCTGGCAGTGCGCACCGGGCGCAACAGTAAAGGATCAAGAGATTTTTTATTCCCTTACAAATTAATTTGTAACTTGGAGCAAATCAATACATTCTGTAGGGTCTGTAGGCGCTGATTAGCTTAACCCCTCGCGGTTGTGCAATGCAGCGGCAGAATATCCGCAAAACACATATCTGGGCTTTCAGCTTGTACCTGTGCTGCCAGTACGGTGTATCATTCAACACCAGAGAAGGAAAAATGCTCAAACAATAAATGGCATGGACCAGTGTTGCCCGCTTTCGAATCAGCACAAACAGTGCCATGCCTGTGAAGATGGCGGATAAGTGAGGGAACGCATAACATAATTTCGTGATTTGAACAATTAGGGCATATCATGCGGCAGGCTAGAGGACAAAGCCATAAAACGTCTGTGTGTGTGTGTTTCAAATGAGTGAATAGCAACTCACTCCCCACATCAGACAACTCACTGACTAGGACGGCGGTCTGATTGTGGAGGTGGGAGAGAGAGTTAGGTCGACGGCTCAGCGCATTTTCCTCACTATAAAAATCTGATGCGCTTAACACTATCACGGTGCGCTAAAAGCCGTGGCTTGGAAAGGTTGCCAACTGACGGAATAACTCGGACCACGTGGTCAGCCCAATGTGTATTTTGTGTGTAGTGGCTGACTGGCAGACTGAGAGTCAGGCTGCAATGGCTCCTTCTTAATGTGACCTTTATGGCACTCCTACTCCGTGGTATCCGAGCCAGGTGTGGTGGTACGCCCAGGGGTGGCTCCGGCCGCGCCATTAACATGCGCCCTCTCCCATCTCCGGTGTTATCGACTCTGTCATGGCACCGGGCTCAGGTGGGGGAGGAGGAGAGAGTGCGGTAGCTGCAGCGCAATGCTACTGTCCCTTAAAACTAATTCAGGCGCAAGTCACCGTCCCTGCATCACCTGGTGTGGAGCATATGGTGGACATCGTCGAAATCGACGGTCGAACTATCGAATAGCAACTATGTGCAAGATTCACAAGTCTGTCCTCAAAGTTTCGGCAGGCTGAGCACCCGGAGCGGAATCGGGGGTTCCCGTCGGCTGCGGTCCCTATTTCCCAATCTGTAAAGTACACTTATTTAAAAAAAACGGTATCTTATTCGCTAACCGTTCCGTTTTAGGAGTGACACACAAGGAAAGCTGCCGAAGATTCTCTACAAATAGTTCCAGACACACTGCTTTGGACTCGAAAAGATGGCACATCTGAACGGATGTATGTATCATCATTTTTACCTGAATAGACTTCCAAAAGCCTTTATAAACACACGGCCTTGCAGTCATCCCCAGAGATCACAGACTGAAGAGTGTTTGGGGACTTTATATGTTACAAAACATGCGCGGAATGTCTTGTGGACAATTAGGTGCTTATCCATACACTTTTTGGTGGTATCGGTAACGATGGTCGAGAATGATGGCACTGTCAGATCCCAGGACTAGAAAGCAGATTTCGGAGGACAATTTATACCGTGGGATAGAACGTACGAGCAGATGGGAGGCCAACCAGAGGAGCTGTGACCTCAGCTGGAACGAAAGGCAAGCCGTTGACTGGCTTCGAGCTAGCCTGGCAATGTTCGATTGCCAACAACGAGATGTTTCCCTATTCGAACGTCAGTCTTTACTGGGAGCATGGAACGTGCAGGTGCTCAGAGGTCAGTGGTGGCAAAAGTTCCTCCATCCACACACATACACACGAGAGTTTGACCGTCGTAGTCCGACGATGTCCACCGTATGCTCCATGGAAGGGTGGAGCAGGGACGGTGACTTGCGCGTGAAATAGTTTTAAGTGATAGTAGCCTTGCGCTGCAGCTACCACACTCTCTCCTCCTCCCCCAACCTGAGCCCGGTGTCAAGACAGAGTCAAGAAGACCGGAGATGGGAGAGGGCGCAGGTGGCTGGTGCGGCCAGAGCCGCCCCTGGGCGTGCCACCACACCTGGCTCGGATCCCACGGAGTAGGAGTGCTATAAAGGCCACATTAAGAAGGAGCCATTGCAACCTGACTCTCAGTCCGCCAGTCAGCCACTCCACACAAAACACACATTGAGGCTGACCACGCGGTCCGAGTTATCCCGTCAGTTGGCAACCTTCCAAGCCACGGCTTTTAGCGCACCGTGATAGTTTCAAGCGCGACAGATTGTTTTTAGTGAGGAAAATACGCTGACCTCTCGACCTCACACTCTCCCCCCACAATCAGACCACTGTCCGAGCCGGTCAGTTGTCTGATGCGGAAGCCGGGCGCAGCTGCTGGTGACCTCGTCTACGTATACTATGTACAAGACCTGGCCCCCCAAACACAAGCACCAGGATTTCACACAACAGGGGGTTGAACGGCTTACATCTCACATGTGTGAGATAGCCAGAGGTCACGATAAGAAGGAGCCATCACAGCCTGACTCTCAGACCACCAATCAGCCACTCCACACAACACACATTGGACTAACTGCGAGGTCTGAGTGTAATTGTCAGTTGGTAACCTTCCAACCGCGGCACTCAACAATACCGCAATCTCTTCTCCTCCCCCACCTGAGCCCGGTGTCAAGACAGAGTCAAGAAGACCGGAGATGGGAGAGGGCGCAGGTGGCTGGTGCGGCCGGAGCCGCCCCTGGGCGTACCACCACACCTGGCTCGGATCCCACAGAGTGGGAGTGCCATAAAGACCACATTAAGAAGGAGCCATTGCAGCCTGACTCTCAGTCCGCCAGTCAGCCACTCCACACAAAACACACATTGGGCTGACCACGCGGTCCGAGTTATCCCGTCAGTTGGCAACCTTCCAAACCACGGCTTTTAGCGCACCGTGATAGTTTTAAGCGCGTCAGATTGTTTATAGTGAGGAACATGCGCTGAGCTGTCGACCTCACTCTCTCCCCAACCCCCACCATCAGACACTGTCCGAGCCGGTCAGTTGCCTGATGTGGGAGTGGGCGCATTGGTTGACGGATCGGCGTACCCGTCTTCGCGCGCCACAGCACGACCTGGCCCCCATAACGCACACACCAGGATTCACTAACTCAGGGGATATGGAGCAGCCATCGCCGTCTGACTCCCAGTCCACTGGTCAGCCACTCGACACACACAGCACATACACTGAGCCGACGGCGTGGTCTGGTGGAAGCGTCAGATTGGCAGACTTCCCAGCCACGGTTTCTAGGAACCGTGATATACTCCGGTAAATGGTGATTTTGAGGGTGTTGTCGATGTATTGGTGTAGGTAGTGTGTGCTGATGTAGCTTAGCCTCCGGTGGTTTACCGGAGGTTGTCGTGGAGGCGCATGTGTCCTAATAGGCCCATGCGGTGTGTAAATGTGCGGGAGCAGTGAGGGCAGTGAAGGCGGGCGCGTCGACTGTATGTCGGAGCCCCAGGCACTGGTTCACCAGCCTCCGTGCGATGGATTCGCAGGTGACCGACCAGGCCGATGCGTGAGTTGAAGTTGCGGGCGCAGTGTGTGCAGGAGAAATCGGTGAGGCTGGTGGGATGTCATTCATGGTAGTGGGGGGTGTCAGGGGCGCTAAGAATGGCAGGAGCGGAGGGTGTGCATGGTGTATCGGTGTTGTCGGCATTGTGGTGTATTCCGCTGTCATGGATGCGCATGTGACCGAATAGGCCCATGCGATGAGTGAATGCGCGAGGACAGTGAGGGCAGTGGAGGCGACAATCTCTGCTGTGTGATGGTGTTCCAGGCACTGGCTCACCGGTCTCTGTACGATGTATTCGCAAGTGACCGACCAGGCCGATGCGTGAGGTGAATGTGCGGTCGCATTGAGTACAGCTTTAGGAGAGATTCCCCATCGCTGATGGTGGTGGTGGTGGTAGTGAAGGCGAAGGTGGTGGTGGTTGCGGTGGTGGGGGTAGCAGGCGATGAGTAGATGGATGTGGTCTCTATGATGGTGGGAGTAATGGAATTGATGCCAGGAGTGAAAGGGTGGGGAGAGTCAGAAGGAGGGTTGGCAGAATTTGACGTAGAAATTGGAATTGTCGGATTGTAGGTGCATTGCGTCCGAAGATGTCCAACCAGGCCGATTGCGCGCGGAAGATGCGTTGACAGCGTGGGCATGTTGGCAGGGGCCTGGGCATTGGCGGTGTTGGTCCGGGGCGCTGGTGACTTTCGAGCCGCTCTTTTGGCCTTGGCGGCGGCGATCCGGTTGGCCTCATAGATTGCTGAACCAGTCTTCACGGATCTTCTCCATGCCGGTCTATCCTGGGCGAGGTCCTCCCAGGTCACCGAGTTGATTTGCAGTTGCTTCAGCGATTTCTTCAAAGTGTCCTTGTAGCGTCGTTTTTGACCTCCCTGCCGGCGAGAACCCGTAGCGACATTTCCGTAGAAAAGTCGTTTGGGTAGTCGCTCGTCGTCCATTCTTACCAGGTGGCCGCTCCATCGCAGTTGCACTTGCCTCAGCATGGCATGGATGCTGAGGATTCCGGTCCGCTCCAGGAATTCCGTGTCCGGGATCCTGTCTTGCCATCTCAGCTTCAGTATTCTGCGGAGGCAGCTGAGATGAAAGTGATTCAACTTCCTGGCTTGGTTCGAGTAGACGGTCCAGGTTTCCGCTCCGTAAAGGAGTGTCGACAAGACGATGGCCTTGTTCATCTTCAGTTTGGTGTTCAGGTGAATACCGTGGCGATTCCACACGGAGGCCTGCAGCCGGCCGAAGGCCTGACTAGCTTTGGAGATCCGTTGGGCAACCTCGTCATCGATTCTCGTGTTGCGCGACATCGTGCTTCCTAGATAAAGCGAAGGTCTCCACGTTTTTGAGTTGAGCACCGTTGACATTGATTCGAGGAGCATTGTATTCCGCGCTGGGTGGCGGCTGGTGCATGACAACCGTTTTGGCTGTACTGATTGTTAATCCAAAATCGGCGCAACCTTCGGCGAAGAGGTCCATGCTCCTTTGCATGTCCTCCTCCTTCACGGTGTTCAGGGCGCAGTCGTCCGCGAAGAGCAAGTCATGGACTGTAGTCGTAGACACGCGCATTGGAGCCTGCATACGCCGACTGTTGAGAAGGTGCCCGTCAGTTCTGTAGGCGATGCGGATACCAGGCTGCTCATCACGGTAGGCGTCCGTCAGCATAGTCGAGAACATGAGACTGAAGAGGGTGGGGGCCAGTACGCAGCCCTGCTTCACTCCGTTGGTCACTGCGAATGCTTTGGATACCGTCCCGTTTTCGTGACGCGCGCCGTCATCCCGTCATGAAGCTGACGCACCATGGGTGTGAACCGCTCAGGACAGCTAAATTTCTGCATGACTTTCCACAGTCCGTCGTGATCCACCGTGTCAAAGGCTTACGTTAGATCCACGAAGGTAGTGTATAGGTGAGTTCGCATCTCCTGACACTTCTCTTGTAGCTGGCGGGCGGCAAAGATCATATCGGTTGTTCCGCGGTGTCGGCGGAAGCCACATTGGCTTTCTGGGAGCAGGCCCTGCTCTAGGTGACCGTTAAGACGATTGAGAAAGGATACGGGCGAAGATCTTCCCGGCGATGTTGAGCAACGAGATGCCTCTGTGATTATCACAGAGTTGCCGGTTCCCCTTCCGTTTGTAGAGATGGACGATGGTCGCGTCTTTGAAATCCTGAGGAACTTGTCCTTGGCGCCACATCTCCTCGAAGAGTGTTGTGAGTTCTGCCATCAGCCGGGGCCCACCGTGCTTGTAGACTTCCGGTGGGATTGCGTCGGATCCCGGTGCTTTACCGCTGGAAATCTGCTGCACGGCCCGGATGGTTTCTGGTAGGGAAGGCGGCAGATCCAGGTCATTGTTCGTGTCCACTTGAGGGAGCCGGTCAATGGCAGCATCGGAGATGGCTGATGAGCAATTAAGGACATTTCTAAAGTGCTCGGCCCAGCGCTTCAGAATTTGCGATTTCTCTGTCAGCAGTGTTGTGCCGTCAGAGCTGAGCAGCGGTGCGGACCCCTTGATACACGGGCCGTAGATGGCCTTGATGGCTTTGAAAAATTTTTTCATTTCATTGCGGTCCGCATACCCCTGGATTTCCTCAGCCTTTCGGATCATCCAGGCATCCTGCATCTCCCGCAGCCGTTGTTGTACAAGGCGCCGGCATCTGAAAGAAGGCTGCTTTGGTGGCGTCAGTCCGAAGGTCCATGTAGGCTTTGTGTAGTCCATTCTTCTCCGCGAGTAAGTTGCTGATGTCGGCGTCATTTTCGTCAAACCAGTCCTGGTGTCGACGGCGTGCGCGTCCGAGAACATCGAGGGCGGTGGACTGGATGACATTTCGCAGTTGACACCATCGTGTCTCCACGGTAGCGTTATCAGCTGGAGCATGCAGGTCCTCCAGTTTCCCGGTTATTTGGTTGCTGAAATCAAAACAGTGAGCAGGCAAATTTAATAAAAGAGTATTTAACTTACATGGCGGCCTCTTACCTTGGGGCCTTCGTCGGGGTTGCAGTCGGAGCCTCATCTGGGAGATGACGAGGCGGTGATCTGTCCAACCATCGGCATCGCGGATCGCCTTGGTTACCAGCACGTCCTGTCGATCTCGCCTCCGGACGAGAACATAGTCCAGCAGATGCCAGCGTCGCGACCTAGGGTGCATCCACGTGGCCTTCTCCCACGTCGGAAAGCGGAAGAAGGTGTTGGTCAGCAGGAGATGGTGTTCCGCACACGTGCGCAGAAAAGGAGGCCGTTATCGTTACAGCTACCGAGACCGTGGGGACCCAGCACTCCCTGCCAGGCAGCGTGGTCCGTCCCGACGCGGGCATTAAAGTCACCAAGGACAATTAACTTTGTCCTCTTTCGGCACAGTCGCCAGCAAGGCGTGCAGGTCCTCGTAGAATTTGTCCTTCGCCGCATCAGAGCTCGTCATTGGGGGAGCGTAGGCGCTGATGATGGTGGCGAACTGGTCTCCCCGAAGAGGCAGGCGGAGGCTCATCAGGCGATCATTGATACCCTGCGGCAGACAGGGCAGACGTCCCACGATGTCGTTACGGATGGCAAAGGCAACACCAGCGTCGCGTCGCTCTGCCTTTGGCCGGCCGCTCCAGAAGAAAGTGTAAGCCGGCTCCCCACCTCCTCCAGCTGACCCTGCTCAGAGAATCGGGTCTCGCTGAGAGCAGCAATGTCCACCTTGTAGCGCGCCAGTTCTCGAGCGACTAGCGCCGTCCTCCGTTCCGGCCGGTTGCTCCTAGGATTGTCTAAAAGGGAACGAACATTCCAGGCTGCTAGTGTGAGTGGACTCACCCGAGCAGCCTGGAGAGTATGGCGAGGGGGATGGGGACGGGGGGTATTGTTGTTTGTTTGAGTTTTACGACCGCGTATTTTGCGATCTGCGAACCGCGGCCGGCTGTAGAAGACGTGAGACCCAGCATTTTTTAGGGCACATTTTCAAGCCCCTTCCTCCGCGAGGAGGCAAGCAGTGCTATCCCTAAATAGGGCTGCTCGGACATCCCAGACGGCTGCCGAACTCCACTATGGGTCACGGATTTGTTTTAGTGGGAGAACGACCCGAGTTAGTCTTTGGCCGCCTACGGGGTTGCTGTCGCCCCCACCGTAGGACTTTCTGAGAGGGGGAGGTGGGAAGTTCGGGAGTCAGACATACCGGGTGTGGAGGCACACGCAACACCGGAGACCCTCACCTGGTTTAGCCCGCCGGTCGTGACGGTTGCCCGGGGTGTGGCCGCTGGGAACAACCCAACTTTGAGGAGCCACAGGTGAGAGTTGGGTACCAGTTAGAGGCGGCCACAGGAGCATTCACCACCTGTACGAGACAAATGGAGCGACCAAATGCAAGCTGTGTGGTGCTGCCCCTAACTAGTACCCCATACACCCCATCCACACACATACACTCAAGACGGACCACGGCTTCTAATAAATAGCTGACAATTTAACTAATATACCCTGTAATCAATGCATATGCTGTTCCTACTTATTTTATCTAATTGGCCTTCGAAATTATAGCTGCTGCTGCTGTTGCTCCCGAAACGCGTCAGTGTGATTTATGGGAGGGCAAAAATCCATATTTCGCATAGATTCTTTATTGACATCCAGCTGTTACAACTGGAACTTATAACTTCATTCTTATCCACATTTACTGGCACATTTGCGTTCTTTATCCATGCTAAATTTGATATTCGCGATAATACGTGAATGAATTTGGGTTACAAGCGTCATCTCTGAAATGTTCGTAGGCAAATATCATAGTCAATGTCTCATTCAATTTATTCATTTTTCCGTTAGGAAAGTTTTTAATAGAGACTTCAAAAAGGAGGAGCCAAGAGAAGGGTATATGTAAATTTTTTGAAATTAACTTTTGTGTGAAAGCCTGAGCATATAGAGGGCCACACGCTCGTATGACAACTTTGGACTCGTGCAAGCTTATTGCAGCCCTCTAGGTGCGTGTAATAAACGACCCCGGCCCCAGATATGGTTCGAATTACCTGCAGTTGTGTCAGATAGGTAACATTTGGCCGGCGGAAGATGGTGTTGGTCAACAGGAGACGGTGTTCCACACACGTGCGCAGGAGGCCGTTATCATTACAGCTACCGTGACCGTGGGAACCCAGCACTCCCTGCCAGGCAGCGTGGTCCGTCCCGACGCGGACGTTGAAGTCACCAAGGCATTTATAGAGGGCCACACGCTCGTATGGCAACTGTGGACTCGTGAAAGCTTATTGCAGCCCTCTAGGTGCGTGTGATAAACGACCCCGGCCCCAGATATGGCTCAAATTACCTGCAGTTGTGTCAGATAGGCAACGTCTTGGACGGCAAATGTGCGACGAAATTAGATGCACGAAGATTTAGGTGCAATTTATCTATCGCGATTGATGTGGATAGCCTCTCACCTTTAAAAGGGGTCGTGTTGGTGAGCTATGCCAGAATTTGTCCATTGTGAAGCAAACTGATGCTGCACATATCTTGACTTTTCCATTCAAACTTCTCTCCTTCTCCTACTCTACCTCCCTAATTTTGACCCAGTAATACAAAGTCAGCTCAACAGCAGTTGGTATCGAAGACAATGTCTGTGAAGTTAAATCCAAGTCTACTCGTATCAACTTAGGGTTCTCGAACAAATCTCCAACAAAAGTGTTCTTGGTTCCCTCAATGAAGAAAATTGTCTTATAGGTTATCATATGAAGGAACAGTTGTACTCTGGCACTAAGCCAAAATTAGGATCTGACTATCAATTCACTTGACTATCTTCCATGCCACGAGATTCAGCTCGTCAGGAGAGTATAAGGAACGCATGAATATTGACAGTTCATATTCTGATTTCCCTCTCTTTCTACCTCCTACCAGTAGCAAAGTCTGATCTAGTTGCCTGGAGAAGGGTGTGGTTACAGTGGCAAGCAAGGCGTGAGCCGCTATCTATCACATGACCAACATATGTACGAAAATAAACAGACAACTGACGAGGTACGTTGATTGACAACTTGAACTGTCTCAAATCGAGGGGCAGGGAAGATATTTAGATAGAAAAGCATTTACTAAGGCCGAGAGTTTACTTATAGCACTATAATGTGCGTTCTCACCAGAAAAATTTCAACGGAAATGGATCCATTGAAGTTTTGTTCGGCTGCAGACAAAAGTTGCAGAGAGAAATGTCGATTGACACCAAGGCACGGGAAGAGGTGACCACAGGTGTGTACGAAGTGCTTGACAAGCGAAGGTGACATGGTTCAGCGACGGCTCTGACTACCATGACAACGAGCAGCTACATATCCGCAATGACCCGTCGCAGTTTTAGTACTGAATACTCTGACTTGACCTGACCCCGTTTTTTGCCAACAGCGGGCGCATCAGAGCGTACTGCAGGAGTACAGGGTTTTACCAAAGCTATACAATGAGACTTTATCGTAGTAGTTATAGTATTTTTTAATGAATCACAAATTTACGCCTGACACAGAATTTAAGGAGGCATTACCCACGTAGTAGGTAATCCAGAAAAAACAACAATTGATTACAGCAGTAAATAAAGTCGACTGATTACGCACATAAACAACGAAAGAGGATTCTCAGGGCAGAACTTGAGAATTATGAAAAGAAGACATTTGTTGCCCAACCACAAAGCTGACGATGACGACGAGGATGAAGGATGGATAAAAGTAGTGTGCATTTGCAGCCTTTGTTAGAGCAACAGTAAAACTGACTAAAAGAAAATCGTCCTAGAGGATCGAACACTCTTCAGATCATTCAATGTAAGAAAGCCAACTTCGATTAGAACAAAGACTCCTTCAAATTTGAATTGACAAATTTGAGCACCTTGAGAAGTTACATCTGGGGTAACGAGTACAGTAGATTTCCAAACTCATGAAAAGTCAGCCGAAATTCTGAAATGAGTTTTTTGATTCGGACGAAATACTTAAGTAGGACTGTAAGATTGCTTATTGTGCAGCTTACCCCTGATATTTTAATTTGATCAGGATATTGGCTTTAAAAGGAGCTTATTTCCGACAGTCCACAAAAAGCACGCTCATTTAAAAAATGGCTACTCAAGTAGTATGCGTATTTTTAATTGAATTTTAATGGTCATACGAGTTCAAATGTATTTTAGAGAAAAAGGGACCCATTTTTTGGTTATTGTTCACCTTTACTATGCCTTTTCTAAATTAAATTCTTGAAGAACTGGGATCTTTCGTTTAAAAAAACTTGTAACAAGGACACCTTTTAAGACCGTGAGACGCTCATTCAAAATAAGCCGTATCCGTTAATTGAATAATACGGCCTATAAAGTCTACAACAAGCTACATTGTCATTCAAAATTTTATAAGTGGTAAATGGCCTCCCTCTCATAGCATAGAATAATGTGTTGCTTTCCTAGACAAAATGTATGCAACATGTAGTTTGGAAACCTCGAAAGCAAGTATTACAGCCGGTAGAGTTCAAAATTATTTTAAAATTAAGCAATTCTTTAGTTGCAGGATACCGTTTAAGTTATTATGAAATCTGAAGGCAACGGGACTTTTTGCAAAAAAGGAAGAGGAAAGACGTTTTCGAGAATTTTTTCGTTAAAATATATTTGAATTTCTAAGATAATTGAATATCAATAAGAAGAATTATTAGTACATATTTTGACATTTTTTACAGAGGATGCTTTTTGTACGTGGTCAGAAAGAATCTCATCGAACAGCTGGCATCCTGACGTGATTGAAACATTTTGAGAATAAGCTGCACGGCAATTTATATTACCATCCTACTTAAGTATTTTGTTCAAAACGAAAACACATTTCAGAATTTCAGATTTGATTTCATGAACTAGGAAAGGTATTGTAAGATTTACATTGAGAAGAGGAATTCAAACATCGTGAAATCGAATCTATTAGGTTTAGCTGATGGAGGAAGATACCAAACAGTCCACAAACCCGATGCCTTCTTACTTCTAAACACCGCCTACTATGTCTTTTGCCCAGGTCTGGATTTCAGAGCGATGAGCTGAAACACTTGCTACTCATAAACACTAAGTAAACCCATTTGCTCCGTAAAATGTAATGCGTGCCGCGAACGAAAGAGAATATGCGAGTCCGAAGTTCAAATTGCAAAGGCGAACGCACGATCACTGATATAATAGCCTGAGCTATAAGACCACACAGGGGGCATTTTGCAGTGACTATGTGAAGGGAACAGCAAGTGGTCAGTTTTTGAAGTCAAACTATGAAGGGAGTAGGGAGGAACTAGTGTTCGCGATAAGACTGGGTTCATGCCAACTCACGACGTGGTGGCGGCGACGTGCATCCTTGGCCAAGAAATGGGCCACGGTTCTTGACCACGTGAGCATGGAAAGTGCTAGCAGGAGTATATAAAGGTGCCTAATGACGGAGCCGGTGTCAGACAACCAGGCCTCCAGCAGTTACCGGTCTTTCACATGGCTGGCTGACGTCATTGTCCTCATGCTCGCGTCGCTGACATCGTGGCCTTCCTCTAAGGCATCTGTAGCGACTTGAAACAGCGGGTTACCTCTCTAAATCTTAAATTTTTGTTCGATTATTTGCAATCGTGGGCACATATGGAAAATTGTATTTTTTTATGTGGTCAGACACAAAGATGACCATGCTCGCTCTCCGTGATGACGAAACACGACGGAGTGGATGAGTTTTAACGCCGTAAAATTGCAGAAAACCAATAAATTCATATCGAATTTCACTAGATTTAAAAAAATCAGTATTTTGAAATTCTATGTGGAAATGAGAAACAATGAAAATTATCAAAAGGAAATCTTTAAAAAATCAAATAACACCAGCAATTTTGTGGGAAATGAAAGTAGTCGAGATCCAAAATATCGAAAAAGTAGGTTGTTTTGCAGTAAAGGTAAAAATTTACCATGCAGTGTATTTTAATTGAAGAGAAAACTTGCTGCTATATTTTGCTGCGTTTGCGTATTAAGAAACTACTAAGGCTATTTTGAAACTTTGGCAGATTTTGAGAAGGATTGCAAATTGCTTTAGGCGCATCGGTGTGTGAGCTCTGCAAAGGAGAGATGCAAGTTATAAGGAAACATCCGAGTTGAGTGGCATTGACCTTTATTTTCGATTGGTCACTAAAGAAGGAAACCTTTTTCAGTTATCTCTGGTCACTTTAAGCAACTAAGGCAGTTGTAAAAGCAATTATTTAAACAATAGAAAATTGTCGTTTAAAATGGGCACCATTTGATATATTTTGTAAGATTGCTTGCGGGCCTGTCTATTTGCAGTTCTGAAGCCCCGATCATCTGCGCTTGGCTGTCGTCAAATAAATTTATCTGTTCGCATTTTGCGGATCACATCTTTCGTTACCATCAGTGTTGGCTAAACTCAGGCTTTCTTTGACCACCGAGTTGAAGCCTATCGATACTCTCGCCCTAGCCAATTAGCTCTAAGCAGACAAAACAAACTGTCCAAACACTTGCACAGACATACTCTTCTTCTTCTTCTTATCTACTCGCTGTAACTCATAGTGCGTACTATGCTTCCACAGTATCTATCATTAGGCTTCTGTTTCCTCCCTGATATATTATTTAAAACGGCATGTAACTACTTATTTTGTACTTGCGGATATGCACTTACGAGAATCTCCAGACTCGATGGACACCTTTTTGCCGCACATTTTTTTCGCAACACAGGCACTTTCGTTCACAACATTTGATGACGTCGTGTGTTTGATAATTAATCAAATCCAATGAATATTTTCGCTAAATTTTCTGAATTTCGCAAAACTATTTTCATGCCAATAAACCACACCGCAAAATTTTACAATTTAAAAAGCAGACTCTCTGATGACTTTCAAGACAGTTGCAGAGTACAGCCGATAGAGCCCTAGGCAATGGTGAATCGCCACAACCAATACTAAAACTAGATACTGTGAAAGACTGCCGGTAACCATACGCACGCAAGAGTTCCTGTTAACATAGCGAATCATCCGAGCGGTGAGGACGCTTGGTGGTGGTCGAATAAACCACTGAAGAACAGTTGAAAAATTCCCAAAGCTAGCATTGTATCTTGATCGGCTCGATCGAAGACGTGGAACATTTATCCAGGGTGTTCTGGGTCAAGCAGCTGTGCACCACCCTCACACGCCTTTCAGCGCCAGCGAAATGCTACAAATTACGGCTGTGGAAGTGGTTTTCACCCTGAAAAATTTCGTCCAAAAAACTTTGCCTGCGTCAGTAAATGTAAAGCACCAAGATCCTTAGGCAAGTTAAAAGGCATATAATCTCGAGTTCGCAGATCGTTTGTGGCTGCCGGGATAAAGACCTGGATGTAAGGGAGCACGTACAGAGTGCATGCTGGAGTTTTTCCGCGGGACACATGTGTTGGGTGATGAGGGCGCTTGGCGTTTGATTATCAATCAATCAATCGACCGCTGTAATTGGGGTAAATGGCAGAAACTCTTAAAAACTCGATTTAAACGGTACAGGTATGCGTGAAAAGTTGTTAAGTTACAAAAGTTTTGACAGGTTGCTTAAGTGTGCAAAATTCATAAAACTAAAAATGAAGCATAGATTCTAAAAAATATGTGGAATTTGCGAAATAACAGCGAACAACACACTAAGTGCATTCACACTACGAAATTGTCACCAGCGTAAAAGTTACTGTAAACAAGACGATCTATTGAAATCAAGATAGTAGTATGTTGTACTTATTTAAGTAATCCATTAGATGGGGTTTTGTGGAGTCCTGGTTGGCCTTTAACAGCTGATTATCCAGATGCATCTTGGACACACTCGCTTTGGGGTAATGCACAATATACGTCGGTACAGAATCCCACGGGCAAATGACCCTCCACAAGAAAGAATAAGGAGCGTTGCTAAGTTGGCAATAGTGTCATCGTTTCAAAAAAACATTTTCCCATTTAACATTAAATCATGACCCTTTGCAACTGAAGCGTTGCTATAAGGTCACTTCCGTTTTGCCTAACGTGGAGGGCTGGAGATTCAATGCAGTCAAATGCTGCTCGTACGTCAACATTTTGAGTTCGTAAACAACCTTTCTAGCACGCCGTTGTATGCCTTCAATGATACCTATAACTTTCTGAAGCCACGGCCGTCCAGCCTGTACCGCATATTCCAGGAGTGGCCCTTTTCGAAGATATTAGGATTCAAGTTAACAAAAGTTCTTCGTATGACGCTCATAGTTGATATTGGCCACGCTACGACTTTGGAACTGTGTTGTTTAGCTTAAGTCAGCTTTAAAGAAAATGCCAAGCTCATATTTGCATAGTTAAGGTCGCAGGTGATCGATTTTCCAATAGATGCTGTTGTTACAGTACAGTTTTTCTTTGTATTGTTGCTATTGCGTGAAGTACCGGGCATGCAGCAGTTCTCGCTCAACGTGTGCAGTTTATCTATGTCCTGTTGCAATATCCGAGTCTCTTTAATCTCCTATAACCCTCCACAGTTTAAAATCATCTTCAAAGACTGCTGTATCTGACTTCAATTCCCATAATAGATCATTTGCATAGATAACTAATAGGAGTAGTCCAAAAACTGACCCTTGTTGGACTCCACTTTTAACAGACCGCCATTTTTAACAGTAGCTCCGCAATAAAATTTTGTCCATGATCGTTTAAGGAATCTTAAATCCAGTTCAGGAGGTTTACTCTTGTCCGAAGTCTTTTTACTAAGGCGTTTATGTGAAACGAAGTCAAATGCCTCGCTGCAGTCAAAGTAAATAACGTCAATTAGATGTTCTTCCTCAGTGGCCTTCGATCAACGTTCGAGCGATGCCAGAGGGTTTATAAGAAAGGACCACATTTCACAGAAAACCTGTTGAATTGAGCTGATTTGACAGCAGAATGTATGGAGTGCTGCAATTAATGTATAATTATCCTTTTCATCGGCTTAAAGCAAATGCATATCAGGCTGACCAGCCGCTAGTTGGTGGGATATAACCATGAGCATCGCTTGTGCATGGGTATGACATTTTCCAACTTCCTTGTACCAGGATGTTTATCAGCTTCGAGCGATCTTCGGGAGATTATACAGAGTGCTTCTGCATGTTCTGCAATTACTTGATGTAGGATAATACCTGGGATATCGTCCGGTCAAGATGACGCCGCCAGATCTCATTACCTTTAGTCCTGCCAGAACTAGCTACCATATAAAGAATATGGCGTTTATACGTGGATTGTGGACGAACTAAAACACAGATCAGGCTTGGTGAGCTGGTTCCATGGTAAAAACATTTTTCAAAAAATTCTGAAAGAAACTCGGCTTTTTGAAAACCATCGCTCAACATTTGGTTGAGAGATGGTTAGGATACGTTTTAATACTTCAAGTGTATGCATAGAGAACTTTGGGCTTTTGTAGGTGCCTCTTCTATGAGCTTCAGTTCATGAAAAACGCTTGCTTCACTGAAGGAGTCCTTTGTGTTAATCGCGTCGTCGTCAAAAATCTTGTGTTTTCTGGGCTCCCATTTATAGAAATACTTCCAACAATTTGTATTTTTTAGAATCTTCTTTAACGCTACCTTTAGTCATTTTGCTGTTTCCGGTTGACTGCATCTCAAGAAAACATTACTGTTCAATCACGTTTTTCATAGTCAACTAAAGGTTTCCTAATTTCTTTGACATCTCCTCGTAATACTTCGGTCCATAGTGTGTATCTAATCACCGATTTTGATATCCTCAAAGATACCCTACCATACATTTCTTAACGACTTTGAGCTTCTCGTTTGGGAACAGCGACGAGTATCGATTCCTACCTTGATGTCTTGTGATCACAAGAACCTAACGGTGGGCCTTCATTTATTCCATCAACATTTTACTCACCCTTTGTAAATTGCACCTCCGGGCAACTGAATCTCTTACCTCAATGGATTCGAATGATTTTTTTAAACGTGTTGAAACAGGAATTCATTGAGTTCCCTGTCCAATATCATTTGATAGAATCCTCGCCTACGGTCCCTACTTATCACACGGTACCAGATAATCAGTTCAGCATTAAAATTTTCTAAAATAATCATGTTTTGTCTCTGGAGGCAAGTGAGCAACGCTTGATTTTCGTCCGCAGGTTGATTTGGAGGCAAAGATACAATAGTGACAATAAAAATTTAGCTAAAGAAATTAAAAGAGGACACTGAGGCATCTCCAGGTCATAGTTAGTTGCATATTCAAGGTAACATTCAACCGTAGTGTCGATACACGGTGCAAACCCATAACCTTTCCTTTTGTTCCGGTCTCGTCTTAACAATTAGTACTTCAGAGTCTTTGACATCTGAACATAACCATGTTTCAGTTAATGCAAGAACACCAAGACGTAGTTCGACAACAAATACTCTGAGTTCGTTTGGTTTATTCTAGAGGCTTAGCACATTTACTCAATATAGCTTTATTTTGCCTGGATTTTTATGTTGAAGGAATTTCCCAGCCGTACGAATTTCGTCAGTTTGACAAAAGTCCACCATCAAAGTTCTTTTTTAGGACATACGCTCCGTTCAGTATTACGGATCCTTTCGCTCCTTGGTTTCTCAAGATCTCCAGTTGCGCATTTAGCGCACACCATTTCATCCACTCTTGTACAGATTAGTCCGGTAGGAGAAAAATATCTTGATGACCGCTGACTATTCATGCCCTTTGCTCGAGAAGAAAGTCTCTCGAAAGTTTGCTTGCCATAACTACTTATAAAGGCCTTGATTTATTCCATAGGGAATTTGCATTTTCTTTACTGTTTGGTCGAAAACGTTTCAAATCTTAATTGCTGCATTATCTTTTATTATTTTATTCAAACAAAATTGCAAGGTTAGGACATCATTATTTATTCAACATCTGGGTCCATCGTTGATTGATACAAGAAGTCCATAATTGCTGGTCTCTTCCTGTCATTAGTGGTTAGGGATTGCTGATAAAGTCTTCTGCGTTTCTCACATGCACGACAGGTATTAATTAAATGGATTAATTACTCTGAATTTTAATTAACTAAATATGAACATTAGAATATATTTTTACTGTTGATAAGAAAGGCAGTCTTGAGTCCTAGTCAAAAGTGCCTTTTTAGATCAGGAAACAAAAATTGCTTTTTTAAAAGTTTTACGATCGATGCTATAGGAAAACCGAAGTGCACGAAACATCGACTGCGCTTTCAATAGACATTCAGACAGAAAAATGTCAAGTATCATCGAACTACTGATTCATTCACAATATCAATAATGAAAGATTTTATCCTGTTTTTTATGGTTCATCCTAAGTTTAAATAGCTTAAAGTTCAACTACTTTATGCATTGTCAAACAATAATATTCAACAGACCATAAAATCTGAAGTAAAATCAACTAGAGATTCTCAAACTTAATATAACACATCTTCTCAAATGCACATCCTTCACGTATCCCGACTACGTGGCTGTATGCACACCGAAGAAAATTGCGCATTTATCTGCACTAAGAGATGCGTTTTGGAAGTCACAAACTGTGTGAAAATATTTGAAGTTATCACCAATTATCTTAGTACGGTTGAACGCCTACATGCAATACACTAAAGCTTACTCAAATGACTGTCTTCAAAGGCTGAAAGTAACTTTCAGTAGGAATTCCTCAGTCACATGATACGTTTTTATAAGAAGCTGATCATGAAATGTCCATAATAATTGACGTAATCACAGTCATTTGGAGGCAGAAAGATAACTTAATTAACGAAAGCGTCGCGATTTAAGTAAACATTTTTTATGTGTGTATCTGCAGCCAAAACACACACAGGCTAAAAATGTCACCGGCAGACAAGGCTCCCGTAGATTGCGGTGGGAAAACTCCCGCAAGAATTGCTCAACGGAATTTTATGTGTGAATACAGGCATACTACAGGATTTGATTGATGGAACAGTGAACTACAGAAGGGAAATCTAATTATGCTGCAATATTGGAGACTCATGCTTAGTTTTCATCCACCAGGGTGTTGGGTAGAAGGCTTTATCAAACGTAATTATTCGATAGTATAGGTATACCATTTTTTGTCCAATAAGTGTTCAAAATATCCGGCAAGACTGTTTTTACTTTCTGTTTATCAAAAAGTACAACGTCATGAGAATTAGCAGCATATCCTACTTTAGGCTGACTTCAAGGCACATAGGTGGGATGCTATTCAACAAGAACACGGTACCGAGCAGTGTGTGATTCGCGTTGAAGGTATATTCGACCCTAAGGGGGGATTGCAAGTCAACTGTAACATAGGTTTATGACAAGAGGGTGATTTAGGTCTACCGGAAAGCAAAACATGCATCAAATTATTCAAGTTCAGTCCCGCATCAAGCAACGTTGTGTAAAGAATCAAGATACCTGAGAAAATAGCTCTCAGATGAGATTGCCTTCTAAGATGACTTTATTTGAACGACACAAAAATGCTCTACGGAATTTCCTAGTAATTTAGACAATGTTTCAAAGGTGCTATTTAATGCGGCATTGTTACTTGTACTTATGCCAAAACGGAATCTCGGTGTACTTCGTTCATAAACTGCTCGGAATACTCCCAATCACACTATACTCCTGCTGTTAGCTACACAATGCTCACATAGCACTGCTTTCAGCAGTAAGTTTCCGCTGGCATTAAAGCGATTGACTACTCAGATCCTAGGCTATCTGAGCACACGTTGCTTATGAAAGTCAGGCTAGAAGCATACTTCGCTGAGGAACCAACATTTTCAGAGGATTATTAATCTGACCGCCAGTCAAATAGTTACAAGCATGATTCACCAATAATTTTGCATGGAGTTGAGGGAGAAGACCTTCTTCTTTGTAATTAACCTTCTTTGTCTAATTGTGCCTAAAGCTGATCCAACCTTCGCTCTAACCTTCGAAAAAACAAGTCTTTGTACGTTGTGGATTGCTTGTTTTTGAGTGAATAGTCCACGGCAGTTTGATCGTCAAGGCTATAAATAACACCAAGTTTAGAGCACTCATATTTTTCTGTGCTTGAGCGCCGACTGAATATGCGCAGAAACACGCAACGGGAGAAAAAAGCTATAACAACAGGTTCTTACTTCGCCAATTATCTGGCTAGCCATTCATACAGCTGGGGATGATCTTGGCATGAAAATTCTGCCTTAGAGATCGAAACAAGAACAGTCTCACAATACGAGTCAAGACCGTGAAATATTAAATATCTGGTATACGTGTGTGCGGTCTGCTCGTGCGGTCACCGGCACGGTCGATTATCTATACCGACCTGTCTGTAAGCGTGTGACAGTCTGTGACTCACCGACACCGTTCCACTAATCGATATTTCTCTTATCACTGATCAGTCGCATTTGTACAAAACTGAAGTGCAGGCACTTCGTGCCAACACTAACAACCTGCACGACTGGCACAAGCTTGATGAGAACAGTTGTTGCCTGCGTTTGCTGAGCTGCTTTTTCGCTCTTCCAGCTCAGTAAAGGTAGTCCAATGATTCAGTCTTCCTTGCGGTTTGATTTGGCGAACCTTCAGTTGTCGACCAATCGCAATTCGACACAGTCAACTGCAGGCCGGAATACAATCGATCTGGGAGAGCTACAGGAAAATAAGTTACGGAAGAGGCCTAAAGATCTACGCAGCACGCGCAAGACAGCCCCTATCTAAAAATTTAAAAACTGTGACGGTCACAACAGCAACAACATCGAAGTTCCCGATTTTGCATTCGTTGATGAACGCTCACCAATCGCTAACGTAAGTCACTCGTTCCGCCCTGTCTTGAGGCTCACTTTCAAGCCCCACGAGCAGTCACGCAGCGGCTAGCAGTAGAATAGGCAGATGAATAATACCGGTTCTCGGGTGGTGCACCACCTGGGTTGGGTATGACTGGCTGATGACGACTAATAAGCCAGAAATGACCATTCCAGCCTCCCTTGTCTTCGCCGGTAATATTAGCCTGTCGATCCAGATTCTGTTGTTTAAAGTAAACGTTAGAGCACATAGAAAGAATACGGACACAAACGATTAAAAGTAAACTACGAGAAATGGACGTTAAATACACAAGTGATTGAAATTTGTTTTCAGGAAAAAACATCGAATAAAGAATAAGTGGCGTCTCAGGGAAGACGGAGTCTTAGGCCAGCTTTTAACGAGGGAATAGAGCGTACGTACTCTTAATCTTTTGTTCGCCGATACATCAGATAAACACAGCCAACAGTAAAGGAACTAAGTAATTCCAATCAGGCATCCAAACGAAATACATGACGAACTCTTACTCGCATTAATAGAGTTCTTTTGAATTCGCTGCAAGGCACGTGAGAAAATGCACAATTCAAGTGGCGCGTAAACCGACACATTGAAAACTTGTAAACCCTGAGGCTAGAGTTGGTTATATGGATACAAAAGAAAGTCGTCTACACGAAAACGTGTGATGTTTGCAATAAAAATAGTGTGGTCAAACAGTAAATTCAACCTCTACCCACATTCACTAACATTCGTTTGCAATAAAGGAGTCACAAATAGTCATACATATGCTAGATAATGGACCCATAATTGCTTGGGCAAACCTCGCATTCTCGGTGTCTGGCTCATAAAGAGAGGTTGATGTTACCTAGAGGCCATGCACAGGTGTGAATCGTGCATAAATCGGCATATTGAGTTAGATGCTATTCACAACTTCGGAGAGAAATGGAAGGGACGAGACTAAATTATAGCAAGATGCGGTTATGATGACTTGTGTGGACACCTAACCAGGACACGGAAATCGAAATGCCCCCCCCCGCTTCAAATAGGTGGCCTTGTGATAAATTTCAGGAAGGGTAAATATTCCCGTATCTCAACCCTAACACAAAACTAAACTCTAACCTTAGTCTTAACCCTAAACCTAAAGCCTATGCAAAGAATGAAACCAAACCTTAACCCTTTATATGTTCGTGGCCCTAGCCCTAACTCTGACCTTCAGCTTAACCTTAAACCTAAAATTAATTAAAAAAACCAAGTTCCCCGGAATTGGGTGCAAAGCCACATGCTTTATGGGCAGTTCCTGTTCACGTGTCCTTTTTTAGGCTGCCGTTCAAGTCATCCTTACCCAAGATTAAACATAAGACGGTCGCTTACTAGAGCAAACATCACAAAGTCTTGATTACGATATTTTTTTAAACGGCATGTATGTAGTCGCACTCATAAGATAAAAACAAGCACACATGTCATACGAGAAGGATGGCAATATGGGTTCATACGTAGGGCACAGAGAAGCGGTGGACAGCTTACTCCGTGAAGAAGAAATGCCAAAATGGCGTTAACGTCATTTTCGTGTTCAATTACACTATCGACCAGGGAAAACCCAAGCATGTACTTAAAGTGTGGAAAAAAAAATTGTCTGACAAATTCAACCTGTCGTTAAAAACAATGATCGATATCAGCAGTAGACGCATTGACAATGGAAAGCCTGCCAAACTCTCCGAAGCGTCTAAAAAATACATACCAGTTCAGGTGTGTACTTAAATCTTTTTCTGAATCGACTGATTAGCCTGAATCCTGAAGGCTCTCTGGATTGGTATGGCTCCTAATCGAAATCAAGCGGCAAATCATGAGGCCCAAAGCGTCGCTTCTAACGGCGGAGAAACAAGTGTACAGCATACCACTATATCACCGACCCACCCGCGAGGCCGAGAAGACGACGCAGGAGCAACGGCGAACGATCAGTCAGCCGGCGGACGAAGGGGAGGCCAACAAGCACTCCGACTTGGCCGCAACCACGATGGCTGCGAGGCGGCAAAAGTCACGCGAGTCTGCCAATGGCAAGCATGCATCCATCAAGACTAGCAGGAAGAACCGGCGCACTACCCTTATGACCGGATCGAGATAGTTCCAAGAGGTCGGCATGAAAAGGATTTGGACCAGGACATAAGTTTCTCTTCTTCTTCGTCTTCTCCAGTCCATTAGGGAAGGGCTGCGAGTTCCTGATGAGGAACGCATTAATAGGAATACCAATTTAGGTGACAATTAAAATTTTCCGAGGTCATTTAAAGGCGAAGACAGCTAATATCGACAGGATAACTAAGTGCAACGGACGCCAATTGACCCTACACTTTGGTCCAACACTAAATCTTGTACTAGGCATGGTTTGCAGTTAGCTGTGTCTTGTGCATGCTCATTTTGGCTGAAGACGAACTGAGGATCCAGATTGGAAAAGTTGCAGTATAATACTTATTATGTTCAAAATGAACTACACCCATTTCTCGTTTACTGCTATGATGAAAAAAGTCATCCGTGCGGTATTTCAAAAGTTAAGGCCACACTAGTACCTAAACAATGACCTGTTAAACTCTCCCATATATGAAAATCTATCTGAGCTTGTTAAAAGACAACGGCGAAAACATCAGATACATTAAGCACACCACCCCACGGTTACTTTGTACACCCTAAAGACAAGGCTAGCTAACTTGGTAGAAAAACTGTTGTCTACAAAACCCATCTGCCAGTTGTGATGTCATTTATTATAACAAAACTGGGAAATCCATCTCAATTGTATATACGAAAACCAGTTAGCGGTCAGGAGAGGAGACCTGGAACCTGGCAATGCACACGCTGGAACCGGGGCATGCGTGGGAGAACACTGATCGTTGGCACCCACCCAATCAGGTGAGGCATGAGTCAATTGGCATATGGATTTGGCTACCACATATAAAATCCTAAAGGAAAAACTCAAACGCGTAGGAAGGGACGATTAAAACAGTGAAGGAATATTGGCGCAGACGACATCCGAATGTAGAATACTTTGGTTGACACAAGGAATTAGTTACTTGATTTCAAACATAGCCCATAGTCCGACGACGAGCTGGGGAACGTGTCTCGAAAATTTACGCATTGCTAATATTTTTCCAAAGAATTCCATTTCTTCATAAATAAATATGTTTATGCTCGTATTTCAATCCATATATGCATTTTCAATGGCAGGAAATATGCAAGGCTCAGACACTTGAATAGAAGAAGACGGGAAGGCTCTATCTAGGAACAGTCATGTATTCGTCCTACTGTTCAAACTGTCAGGCGAGCCTGTCGTCAAGCTGTAGAGTCTTGTACAAATCATTGCATATTTCACTAACCGCTCTCGAGAATGACCTTTAGTAGCGCCGTTGATTGGCTCGTTTAGTGCCTAAAAGTTCGACCGTCGATTTCAACGAGGTTCACCGTATGCTCCACACCAGGTGGTGCAGGGACGGTGACTTGCGCGTGAATTAGTTTTAAGTGATAGTAGCCTTGCGCTGCAGCTACCGCACTCTCTCCCCTCCCCCACCTGAGCAAGACAGAGTCAAAAAGACCGGATATGGGAGAGGGCGCAGATGGCTGGCGCGGCCGGAGCCGCCCCTGGGTGTACCACCACACCTGACTCGGATCACACGGAGTGGGAGTGCCATAAAGGCCACATTAAGAAGGAGCCATTGCAGCCTGACTCTCAGTCCGCCACTCCAGACAAAACACAGGTTGGGCTGACTACGCGCTCCGAGTTATCCCTTCAGTTGGTAACCTTCCAAGCCACGGCTTTTAGCGCACCGTGATAGGTTCAAGCGCGTCAGATTGTTTATAGTGAGGAAAATTCACTTCGCTGTTGACCTCACACTCTCCCCCACCCCCACAATCAGACCACCATCCGAGCCAGTCAGTTGTCTCAGGTGGGAGTAGGCGCATTGGCTGACGGGTCGGCGTACACGTCTTCGCGCGCCACAGCACGACCTGGACCCCATAACGCACACACCAGGATTTACTTACTCAGGGGATATGGAAAAGCCATCGCCACCTGACTCCCAGTCCACTGCTCAGCCACTAGACACACACTGGGCCGACGGCGTGGTCTTGTGTAAGCGTCAGATTGGCAGCCTTCCAAGCAACGGTGTCTAGGAACAGTGGAGGCAGCGATCTCTGCTGTGTGTTGGTGCTCCAGGCACTGGTTTACCAGTCTCTGTACAATTCGCAAGTGACCGCTAACAAGTATTATACTACAAACTCGTCCTAAACGGACGAAAGCTTTAATAGGGAGCTTCGTTTGATTCTAATCGAAAAGGTACCTGAAGAATAAAGTTTTCAAGGACAAACATTGGTTCTAATAAGCACTAAGCCGGAAGGTTCGAGGTAGAAAATTGTAAGGGTGGGGCCCAACATAACAACTTCCTTAGCTTTCCACTTGTGCAAGCAGTACATTATAGCATTCGCATAAAGCAACATCGAAAATACTTTCAAAATTGCAAAGTAACACATTGAAAGCACTCGTTCGTTAAATTACCCGTAGATAAACCTGAGTCAAAGCTGGGCAGATGAAGAAAGCCCATGTTGACAAGGATCTACCGTAAGAAGGAAGTAAAAATATGTTTTTTCCGTTTAGTGCCTAATAAGCGACTGACAAATTGACAGGTCTGCTAGTGCAGTCATTGGTCGTGTGCGGGGTTTACTACAGCAGGCCTGAAATTCGGTCGCCCAAATGCCCTAAGATCCTCAAACCCTTTAAAGCAAAGCCATGCTCTGGCATAGAAATACAGGAGACTATCAAGGAAAGCTTATCTTTAATCTCTCAGCAAGTCCCTGTTCCTGCGATCTCCTGCCAACCTGTTTACTGGTTCCACTTGACAACAATTTTAGTCTATCCGGTAGATGATACAAGATTTCTGATTGATGTGAATAGGGTCCTTTAGATGGAGGAGTTGCCAGTGGATTGTCGTTTTCGGTCTGCGAGCGACGCAAATGCCTAATTCGTCCACTAATCCAGTGCGCTACTCGTACATACCAGCTAGGTAAAGAACTACTCGCCATCATTTCGGTCTTCTTCCCTTGGCTTCTCACCTATATTTTTCGACCAAACCACCCCAGTTCCAGCGTGTGCATGAATGAGAAGAGTTTCCGCAGAAACTGGCCCTCGACTTTTTCGTTGCCATGGGTTTCTACAAGGCGATGAGTGTTGTCACGCCGCTGCGTTTAAGCGAGGGGGGATGGTGCTAAGGTAAATCACAATAGGATAGGGATTCGTCACTTTTTTTGTAAACCGTTGTTTTCAGTTACTCATAACTGTTTCTATAAATCGGCAAGTCGAGAAACAGCAACTGAGTCTTTTTAATTCTTCATCGTGACCTGGATCTTAGGGAAGATCGAGTCCAGAGGATGTATGGATTCTGCAATCCTGTCCCAACTGATGATGACATATGTGTCATTACCACACGGTTCCCGCAATCGTAGTCGATAGTGTTCGAAGGCCAGTGCCTCCAGTCGCTGCAATACGGCCCCAGCAATTAGACTGGACAACAGCTATCTTATCGGTGTATCTTTGGCTTGATCATACAGAGTTGCATTGAAGGTGAATGAATTCCTCAAGCAGTGCTTCAGCAGAACGACAACATAACTTATTTGATTTTTGGTCTGCACCACAGCATTTCTTTTAGTCAAAGGTGCATTCGCGATGCATGTGACACCAAATTGACGCAGAAGTTTACCACCATGAGCGAAATGAATACAAACCTACGCTATGCCGAGGGTGAGTAGAACCTGTCTGATATCAGAGTAGGTAAAAGTTCGAAGCCATGATGTCTGCCCAAATGCCACTAGTACCCAAGCATTGAAATTCATTGCATCTGCAGAATCAATCCCGCGTGAAGCATAAGTTCCAGAAAAAAGCAGGAACGTGCTAGGACAGGAAATATCTTCCCAACTGATGTCTCACCAAAAACGCAATATGTTCCTTGAAAACAGAAAGTGAAGCACTCATTATGAGAGCAGCAGTCCAATCTCTCACAAGCTGGGAACCGTCAACAGTCTGCTACATCAAGTAATAACACATTGCTCTGACGAAGAAAGCTATCAAGTAGAGCTTAATTACCTGCTTGGATTATTCTCCAAAGATGCTAACCGTACGTCGATTCATATGGCAACAGGAGTTACAAGAAAATGAGCTAGATAGCTCCAACCAGGCGCCCAAACAACTACTTAGCGAATCCTTTCTTACATGAGGAATTTGTCTGGATTCGTTGAAGAACACTTGAGAAAATTACTTATCAAAGTGACGAACGACCCGACGAATGCTTTATACACTCACTTTGTACACCCTAGGGATAACATTAGCTATATCGACAAGAAAAAAGTCGTCTATGAGATCCCATGTGATGCCTATTATGCTGTAGATTGGGGCCAAACGGGAAAATCTCTCTACACGCATCCACGAACATTAGATGACTGTTAAGAAGCAGGACCAACTGTCTCAAATGGCCATGCATACCATTGAAACGGGTCACAGTTTCGCCAGAGACAAACCTCGCGTCGTCGGAGTCCGCCCCGCGGAAAAAGATCGAGTTTACTGGAGCCATGCACTCCATGAATCAGTAGAACGATTTAAATGCAGTTAACAAAAAAATCAAGAAAAAAAGTAAGAGACGAGAACCAACCGATACAAAATGACGGATATGGCAGTCACTTACTGGCACAAACAACGAGCAAGTAGCGATTTTTTCAAGCACATTTTGAACGTTTCATTTTTTTGAATATTTGCTCATGTCTAACGACAATCCAGAGAACCAGCTTTGAAAATCTACCCCAAAACGTATTTGATTTCAAGTTATCTTTCCATGGATACCTGCCTTCCAGTTCATACGTATATATGGACAAAATGACATTACACACAAATACACGGGAGACCGGAATGGCTTATTAGCTACGATTAGCCAGTTATACACAACCCCAGGTGTTGAGGCACCAGAGGCTTGAATTCGCGGCCTATTAGTGAGAAGTCCAATCCTCTATCTCACTGCGCCACTAGTTCGTTGCCTTGTAGGTTTCGATAGCGAATATTAACAAAGTTAGATGGGCGCTCACCAAAAATTTACGGGTTTCACTCGTCCAATTGTGCTCACTCTGAAGCTCCGCCAGCAATCGTAGCAGGTAGATGACATTTTCGACAAAGAAAGGGGAGAATGGAATAACAATAGCTGGCTTATTAGCCGTTATCAACCAGCCGTATCCAGCCCCATGGTGGGTTAGGACTCACCGACCGGTTTCAGATCTAACTCGTCCCATTGTGCCGAAAAAGGCAGGTAACTTTGCCCAAATGTGATAAAGCTCGGGACTGCCGGTGGGGATTTGTAGCTAAGACGGTTAGAGCGTTGGTTATACTGAAGCCTTCCACTTTCCGTCATCGGTTCGAATCCCACCGACGCCGCCGAACGTTTACAAATTGGGTCCAATGAACGACATGACAGACGGGAATGGCCAACACTGGCTTAGTAGCCGTAATCAGACAACCCTAACACACTCCATGTTTTGAAACACACGAGGACCGAAATCAAGACTGATCGGTGAGAAGTCAAAAGCCCTAAACATTGAGCAACGGGCTCGTTGTCATGTCGGTTGTGATCAGATATATTAAGTGGTAGTGGAAAGCTCACTGATCGCGTCTCGGAACATACTCGTACCATTGTGCTTTGGGGTTCAATCTCGGGCCCCGTGAGCAGCCACACAGCGGCTAGTGACAGAGGCAGAAGTACATTGCAAACAAGGACAAGGAAGCCTGAACAATTTCGGGTTGAGTAGCCGTCACCAGTCTAACCCCAGGTTCGCAACACGTAAAGCTCGGACTGACGGCGAAGCACGCGCATTTGGGCTAATACTTGTGCTGTACGGTAAATAATTACGTGATTATAAACCGCCCTATCATATGGTTTTCCTCGAGGTGCTGATCATCAGAGCATAAGCGTGCGTCCCCTAATGGAGATATAGACAGAAAAAAGACTTGACAAAAGGCAGTGGACAGTAATTACTTACTGAGCTTCCGCCAACTGATTAAACCGGAACTCAGAACGTGTGAGATTAGCACCTATGCCAAGCGCATTTACATCGCAGAGACCTAACACTCTCAAGAAACCAGACACTGCCTGCACTGACGGGTGGCATCCAACGTCATAGGTGAGATACCCTCTAGAGAGGTTATGCAAATCTGTCCAGAAAAAAACCGTGATATTCAGCTTGCAAGGCTTAATAACAATAAGTAACGCAAGTTGCATTTCAGAATTAACGAGCAGAGGGGATTCCTTTCAAACCGAAATATTTCCTTGGCATAAAAGCATAGCGAAGATGGTTTTCCTGCGCATCTTTACTATTTTCTACGATGGAGGCTGTATAACAGCGAAAGCAAATTTACCAGTAAAAAACTGTGGTCATTTTTTTCTGAATGCAACCCATAAAGACGACAGGAAAGATAGTTAACCAGAGGTGAACACGCTACCCTGTGGAAACATTACTTAGAGGTATGCTTACTGCCAGGCAAATTTTGTAACATAAGACAATGCCGGCTTAAGCTTTATGAATATAAAAACATGGCCTTACGACACGCCATTAACAGCGACGCCTCGTCGTAGCATACTCGGCAAACTCGAATCACTACTCGCATAGCAGGCTACTTGTGACTGACGTGTCTAAACCAAGGGAGATGCGTCCTCTTTCGCTAACAAAGCTACCCTCCGTGGGTCTTTGCAATACGTCAATGATAGCTGGCTAATGGATGCGCGGATAACATCGACGAAAACATTTTAGGATGAACGATGGAATGCGTCTTTGGCGAAAGCCTCTTCTAAGGTCTGATGTAGACAAAAGCGCGAACACAAAGCAGCGTCCTTTGTAAAGAACATAGATTTATGGAACCAGAAGGATTCGGTTCCAGAGATAACGGATGTACAAACACATCTAATCGTGTTTCTGAAATATAATGAATATTTAGAGTCAAAAATAGGAAAAAAGCAAAGACACAATGAACGCCATGGGCCAGACCAAACGGAAAGCGTATGCAATCTTCTTTTCGGGCGGAGTAAAAATCTATAGCAACGGTAGGCAGGTAAAGACATCGACGCGAAGCGTGAGAGGACAGGTCTTCGCAGGAAAACTGCGCACTGAATAGTGAAAATTAATTTTGAAGTGTAGAGAGGGAGGGGATGATTCCAAATTTACTTGGACTGCTTTAGACGGTTGAACCTGGCCGAGAGGTCGGAAAAGTCATCGTCGTCGGAGTCTGACGGCTTTGGAGCAGCAGGAGGGGATACTTTACGGTTAACCTGATCACTCGGCACATCTGGATGGACGTCTTCATGACCCGAACGTTCAGGAGAGTCCTCTTTCTTTTTCTCGAACTCATTTCCAGAAGGGTAGGGCGGCGGGGTGTCGTCGAAATCTATACCAAGAAGACACATATAAGCAGGGAGTGCCGAGTAGCAGAGTTCAATACAGTCAACTCACGTCTGATAAAACTCGATCAGACTGAGGCAGAAGGTCCAAAGCTAATGAGAACTTTCGAAACAGTCGCAGAGAGCAGTTTTGCAAGCACTCCAGAGAGTAAATATACCGTAAGTTCTATGACAACCATACCCGAGTGAAGTCTGCTTCGGGTCAGTTTGGCAATCAAGAAGTAAGCAACACGTGCAAGATGGGAACGGATGTATAAGCGAGAGTGAAACTGAGTAGGCACTAAACATCATAACATTGGCGGGGGAGAGACAGCACCAGATGGAGGGTTAGAGTCGCTATGTGATACCACCACAAAGGTCAGAGCCCATATCTAATACTGCCTCTAAAGATGGGTTCAGGTTAGAATGCGAAACGTCAGGCGAATAAAATTCTTGTCCAAGCGATCGCGCCTTCTTCTCCCCAGTGAACGTTTTGTGGGTAACCTATCCGACAGAGTAATGCGTAGTCACCCTCGAAGGTATTACCTGTGCACTAGGCCCAAGGGTTTGTTTATATTGCGACTAGCCCATGCTGAAAAGCTGCTCCACTACACGTTGCCTGTGGAAACGCTAAATAGTTCAGAGGAAAAGCAACTGACAGGCCACGCCTTCGGTGGTTCGCGTTGGCCGGGAAATTCGCATTTTACAAGTATGAGGCTGTGGTGAATGGTGGTCTTGTCCATAACTGTCTTGATCTAGTTTTGCCACGGGGTATGGTACAAATGGGAGAGCGAGGTCGACGCTGTACAGGTCTTCTAACCCAAAAGATTTTGCGAGAAAGTAGGTAACCGAAATTAATTATCCTAGTCATGTAAACAGAAGAAATATCACTGAATTTATACGTCTTTTTTTTTGCGAATGCACACAGATATAAGTGGCCTCAGCGCAGAGATAACGGGAACCTCTGGAAGCAAACAACCGCCGCTTAGTTTACCTGTGCGCTACCTGGTGCGTCCACAGGTGGTAGGTAACACAATGACCTCCAGTGAAGATCGACGGAGGGTTAAGTAGAGTTTTCGGTTTGCAAAAGTGACAACCATGTATCGGGCAGCGTTAGCACCTTAAGGCGAAGCCGACAGACTAGGAACCACTACGAAATAACGTGACGAATGTTGCCTCCGCCCACCTGCCATTATACGGCACAATTCTTCAATTTAAAATGGTGTCTCAGGAGCGCTAGATCGAGACGTCCGCCGTCTGCACCAAAAAGTTCAATAAAACTATCCCATCGTCATGTGGTTCACACTATCACTGTGTAGTAAGCCACAATCCAACCAGTTTTACGGATGATCTGCAGGCTATGGTCAGCGCGTTTCGAATGGCATCTGGAGAACGATAACGGCGTCAAGCACAAAAAAATTATGCCCAACACCAACAAAAAAGAAACTCGAGAAGTTTCGGTATTTTGCATGACAAAAATGTAGGGTCCGAAAAAATTCGGCGGGATGAATTTGAGACGGCGGGCAGCAGGGTTCGAACAGAAGAAGTAAATCCAGATAACCTCAAACATAGTTCGCCACATTCATTTGTTTCGAATTCTGCAGTAAGTGGTAGAATTCCATCTAAATCCGCTATTATTTTCTTGGCCACCTTTTGATAGTCGCACCAATAAATTCCGATTGCGTTACTCCGTAAAACCAAATAACAAAGTGGCTGCCTGGTAAACGGACAGATGGCCAAGCAACTGTTAATATAAACTGGGTAAGAGGAAGAGGCAAAGGTCTATGCTCGATTTCATTGTGGCCGCCACATCGAGTAAATTTAACCCGTGGATTATACACGCAGTTTGCGCACAAGGTTGTTTGCGGCAGGCGTTAGTCAGGATATGATAGGTTGAAGAAGCTATGAATGAGCTTGAAACAATTGACACCAAAATCTAGTTCAACAACCTCTGATTATGGGTAAGACAAAATATCTGCAGGTTTCTCTGAACCGCTTAGAAGACAAGCTGCAGTTCCTTAAACATTCTGGGTGGCAGTCCAAATCAATATGAGAAGATTAATGAATGCGCCCCTAAATGGCAGCTAGGATGTGAGAGAAAATCTGTTTCAATAATTATAGGTAAAATACGTGATTTGAGTCGAAATACGCATTTGAGCAAAAGTTCTGCATAAGAATTGAGTTTGATTTACTTCTTAGGAAAAGAAACCGACCTTAGGTGAGCAATGTAAAAAGATATGTTACTATTGCAACTATTTTACAAGTTGTACTGACCTAAGTCCCCAACGGAAGGCCATTATGCCACAGTGCAAGACTTCCACGAAGCAATTGACGTTTTTGTTAGTGCTTAAAACAGCGTTAGTAGTTCACTTGTGCCCCTTGAACGGGTCACGTCGTCGATGTCGTTGGCCCAAAGGGGGCTTAGATCAAGGCGTGACAGACGTTATTCGGGTTGCGTTCCGATAAAAAATGCCGAACATAGGGCAGCGGCGTGGTGGCACGCTTGGATGCAGGCTCACGCCACTCCAGCCATCGGCGCCCGATGCCGTATGCGGGCTTCTTGACTTGAAACCAGATACAGGTGGGTGAGGGAAGAAAGAGAGAGAGAGTACGGTAGATGCGATGTGAGTCTATAATCACTTACAACTAGTCTACGCACAAATCACCTTCCCTGCACCACCATGCTGCGGAGTACACGGTGGACCTCGTCAGCATCGAAAGTCGAAATGTCATAGTTTACTAATTTTGATGACATATTTAAGGTTCCTAAGTAGTGCTCAGTCGGGTATAGCACACATTTTATGCTAAACGAACATTGGGATTACTTTTGTTTGCATTGATAAGCAGAGGCCAGTTATACCAACGGCGCGTGTATAGCATGTAACAAACTGGAATGCGAGCATATAAAAGTACAAAAACAAAAAATCGAAAAATTATATACGCCACTTTTTACTGTAACAGAAACAAATATGTACTGATATATAACTCAGCATCATCCGCCTTCTTCGGTAGGTCCGGAATCACCGGATGAAAAGCACCCAGGTGCTTAGACGGCTCCATGGGGTAGGGCAAGCTACTGGCAGCGGCGCTCTTCTCGATGATATGGTCGAAGGATGGTTTTTCAGGCGACTCACCCAGATCCAACAGAGGAGCAGTCGGCATCCCGGATCCACCGGTGCCACCACTTAGGAGGTAGGGGTCGGGTTTGAAGTCAACATCGTAGCTGCGCGAAATTTCAACCTTTAGAATAATAAAAAGTTCTTTAGGACCATTCAAAAGTCCAAAAAAATAGGACATACTAACAGTAAGCGACAAAATAGGGGTGATGGCTACAACAGGGAATTTATAGCCAACAAAGGGCTGAGCAGTCAACCGACCTTTGCTTTGCTTGAACCGCAACAGGCCTGAACAGAGTACACAGGGCGGGTAATGGTGGGCAGGTGAAGAGGCGGATAATTTAAACTATATCCCGGCCATATGGTAACACACGAACAGAGTAGAGAGGGCATTGTCAACCGAATATACGCCGTTTGCGGGACGTTTGCCAGCTATCGAGGGTATGCTGAAAAGTGCTGTTATATTTCAATGGGACGAATCATCTCCACACACGGAACATAGTCGGTAAAGTTCTTCTCCACGGTATTAAAACCAGAAGAAAAGAAAACAGGCGGTCTTCGCAGACTGCTGCTTGAGAAAGAGCTCACTTTGTGAGAGGGTAGGTATGGCTGATTGGGAAATTCACGACGATCACTTCATTTCTCTATTCTATTTTCGGCGCAATCTGACTTTTGGCACACCTACCTTATCCAAACGTCAGCCAGCACGACAAAGTGATCAGTGTAGTGAAGATCGTAACACGAGGCTCAAAATGTAACGTAACAATAAGGCGGTCTGTCAAGACGGAGAACAGCACAAATTCAATCACTTGGCTAAGAACTTAGTGAGAACAGCCCTGATGGATCAAAGTGAGATTAACGAAGCTACTTTCCACAACTAACACGGACCCTTTTCCTGCGGAAGTAGGCTGGATCTAAATTAAATGCCTTCGGAGGCATACCAACATGCAACACACGATTAAATACAGGAGATTTATATAGGCTAACTGAAATACAGAGGGAAAATTCACGAAGCGGACGATTGCGAGACAAGAAAGAGGCAGAATAACAAGATTCAGCAAAACAGGAAGTTCCAATTAACAAAAAATTAGTTCCGACGGAAAGGCGCACTGATTCGTTCCTGTCTGCACGTAGCAGCAAAGAGATAGGTCAGGTAACGGTAATTATTGCGCAAGGATCTGTCAGATTTGTGTGATAGTGGCATCGTTTTTGTCTGCTACCTCTGTATATCGGAACAAATTTTGGTTAAGGGTTCATCGCAGTATTGCTGCAGGTGGCGTGGTCTGATTACGCGAGCACGGAGGCCAGCAGACCATGCATAAGCACATAGTTCTATCACTTTATCTGGGATTTAATAATTGCGGGAAGGCCCATTGTGACCTAACCTTTATCTAGGTACTCTAAAGCCTATGCTTCAGTTGGAGACAGCGAAATGGACGCTCTTGGCAGTGGTAGGATTATTGAGACGGCAAAAAGCGTGATTTCTCTCAAGGTCATGTCTTTCGGACAGAATGTAGTCCAAGCCGTAACTGGGCCCTCACAAAGGTACGATTACAGCTAATATTATTGTCTGGGCTATGCATCGGGTGAATATGCGTTCGACTTAATGCCAAGTGAGGTCAGCTTAGGCGCAAGGTGAAGAGAGGTAGTTGAAAATGTTATTTAAACGATAACTAGATTCAGTGCAAAGAAAGTAGGAAGTCTTTGGAAGTTCATAATTCCTGTTATAACATTCTAGTCCCGACACCTGCAAAGAAGCACTTTTTATTATAGCTGGAGAATTCGATAGTCTCGCTGAATATAAGCAACATAAGGTAGGGGCGCAACTTACACCAAAATAGTAATTATAGGAGAAACCAATTGCACCATAAAAATGAGTTTTTGGTCTAATCACTCGTAGCAACTGCAGCACCATGACCACAAAAGCTGCTGGCGACACGACTGTACTGTGGATGAAAATACTTATTCGCATTTGACGTTATAATTCTGTCAAATATAACCTCGCATGCCCAAAACGGGGGATAAGTAACGCTAAAATTATACTGGACCAAGGTCCACAAAAGCAGGCTCTACGTAGCTAGCTGGAGAGTTCTCATATTGCAGCAGGCGATTGGCAGCTATCACCCTCATTAGAAATGGCCAGTTTGCAAAAGTGCCTTCAAATACACTGGGAAATGTGTGGACGCCTGAGTTTTCATTGATACACAAAGCAGAGATTCACGAGGGAGTGGGAAATGATAATGTGGACATTTGGGGGTATGATATAATCAGAGTTCCTTTGCCCCCAAGGCGGCCCATAAAGCAGTAACAGTCTAGAAACTTTGTCTAGATTGCTTTTCCCCGGTGACTAACGTTCCATACTGAAGATCCTGGAAACAATATATAAACACCTAGTTGCTTCCACCCGTTGTAGGGCCAACGGCTTGGAGTAGCGAAAGCTGTTATTTGATGCTGATCGTGAAGCCTCTACTGGCGGTTTAAGCCATCACGTGAAAAGAGTGGGAGTCTCTTAGGTCACCGTAAGTCACAACTCCCTCAGTCGCAGGAAACGTGTTCTACTCTAGATGAGTATGTTTAAAAGCCGCGTAGCTTGCGCTTCTTTTCGGCCTTATATGTTCATCTAAATTTTAGATATGGTCACAACTTGTAGTCTAACCTTTTTCCTGATAACTATCGTGTGCATAACTTATTGCTCAAGGCAAGTGACCGTGAAAATTGAACCTAATAAAATGGACGCAGTAAACTGAAGGGATTGTAGCAGGGCCAGGACATCTAATCTGAGCGGCGGTCGCGTATGCAGGCCTAAGGACCTTATAAACAAAGTTTGCTGGCCACATAGCTATAATGTTGGACTGCAGAATTGTCAGCCAGAGGTACTGCATTTCGGAAGAGGCCTGACTACTCCAAAGCGATTAATTAGACAATCGCACATGTAACTGATAAGAGCTTATTTTAGCCGTGGTGACTAGCTAATGCGATCACCCTCATATTTACCAGTGGACACGGACAAACGGTTAACTGAATATATCAAAGTTAATGACGATTGACGGCGAATAGATAATGTCAACAGCTATTTAAAAGCTTTATATACACTACATATACCGCGGCGAACACGTACCGTATGATAACGGATAAAATATATGCCTAACGGAGACCTGGGACAGTATATGAAATGTTTATTGAACGCTGATGATAGCGGAAGAATAAATTTGAGAAACGACTTAATTAGAAATATTATGTGGACGAAAACAGTGGTCAACGGGAAATCCCTCCGAGCTTTCGGTGAAGGATAAGTATGTCACCAAAATAAAAGCATTTACGGGGAGAGGGCAACAAGAAGCCACTGTTTAAGCTGAGGAAGTTCAAATATAACACCAAAATAACTCACAAGGTACATCTCACAAATATTGCATGGTGGTGCGTGTAGATTCATATTGCGCATAACTTTTGGATTAACAACACTAGCTGCATTCGACAGGCAGGCATCGACGAACTCCTTGCCATATTTGTTGATTAACTGTTCTCGAACAACCTTCAGCTCGGGAACATCTGCTTGCATGCGCGGAGAAACCCACAGTATCGTAGCGATGGCCTCTGTCAAGCCCTTATCACACTCTCTAAAGAGTTAGTGTTGTCCAAAACACATACTTTTCTGAGGAGAACAATCCAAACCGACTGATGAAAAGATCACAGTACATTTCAACGATTTCCATCGCCTCTACGAGGTAGTCTTCCCGGACGATATGCTCAACTCTAATTCGAGCTCTGTCAACTTTGTTAATTTTTAAGTAATCAGCGACTTCTTTGCGAGCTTTAAGTGAAACTTCCGTTTTCTTTTTTTGGAGGAGCTTAAGGCGTTGCATAGATATTCGAAGATTCGACTTCAATCTATTGTAGTTACATCCACTCGAAAACATCTCCGGAAGTGTACAATTTGAAAATGATGCCTTCTGATGAGTGTGTAATAAAGTAAAATAACTCAAGTATTCGAGAACCAGGATTCTAAAGGTCATGTAATTCATATGCACGTGCAGGCCAGATATCTCCAGCATCTTCTGAGATCATTTGTCTTTAATTTTAAAAGCTAACCATTTGATGCACATGTAGAATTGCTATATACTTAGGATACCCATTGAACTACTCCAAATGGAGTTTTTTCTCGAAGTTTTTCTCTGTACAATGCATCCTAATTTATATTGCACAAGGATGAATTGGAGACATTAGGAAAATAGGCGGGCTCACTGCAAAACATTATTTATATTGTGTCTTTTCGAAGAGCTTATTTGGCTCTCCAGTGACAAAGCGTAACAGAAGTTAATGGAACAGAACTGGAATCGGCGTGCTATAGCATGGTCCTCAAGGGCTAATCGATGGATTTGTTCACTGCCAAATTAGTGTAGTTTATGCCAGTGCGGGAGCCCATTAAGTTTGAGTATATCCTTCAAAACTCTGTGGTAAATTTTTAGCTTTCAGTGTCACCTTCACAGAAGACAGGGTCAGTAGGTTTCATTTATGCAAGGCTTCGAAATAAAACAGTATTTGTTAGCAGTAACATAAGCTATGAAATTCCAGGAGTTCATTTATCCAGATGACAGTGTTAGTCTTTTGTAGGAAATAGGCAAACAAACGACAGTTCTTAAAGAATTTTATTTTGTTTTATTTATTTATTGCCAGTTTACAGGCAAGGTCAAAAAAATATATGCAGTAGAGGGTCAAGCTGACAGTTAAAAAACTCATGATCGTTGTTTCAGGTGTTTTCAGGAGAAAAAACTGCAGCTTATTGAGTAATTACAGTTCTGGACAGGTACGCGTTAACACAAGTGCCCGGTGAAGAACCTCTCCATTCAGTTTTACGGATCCGGTATTCTGCACCAGCAGGTATGTCGGCGAGCGGCTGTTTGCTGTCGACTGAGAAATAAGCCGATTGAGGTCTGCAGAGCCAGTAATATTGCCCTTAGCATGAAGACCGGCACAGGATTCAGAGTCCGTGAACGCCATCAGAACCGAAGAGAGCTTCAGCAGAGTCAGCACCCAAAAGTTTTGGAAGGTGTCCTGAATGTAGAAAAATAGTTACAGTTCGCGTAAACAAGGGATAGCTTTGCTAAATTTTGATACTTCTAGGTAGCTTATTCCAGATTGCTATAGCGTTTACCCAAAAAACTGTCGGTATCTAACTGTGCATGCCAAAGGAAGAAATAAAAATACATATCGATGACTGGTGCACCAAGAGTTGTCGAGGTGCCTCAGAGATGTAAAGGGGTTAAATGTACGACTGTTTAGTAGTTTAAACAGTAAAAATAGTCCCTTCTGTAATCTGCGAAGCCACAGTGGGTCAAGGCTTGTAAGCTCACAGCGTTGGTGGTAGGACAGGTTTCGGTGATCTGAATAGAAAACTCTTTTTGTAACGAAGTGCTGGACTGATTCTATCTTCTTTCGTTCACTAGCGTGCAGAAGACTAAATAGAAACGAGCAGTATTCCAGACTAGGGCCCGTTTGTAACTCAGATCTTTCAGCTGAGTGAGTACTGGTAACCAGCTCACTTTGACTGATAGGTCCAGATGAGCCGGGTGTTGGGCAGGTTGGAGCCAAATCTCTGCACGACTTGTTCTTCTTAGACCTTTTCTTCTTTGGCTTTACAAACTCACCAACCTCTTCAACATCGCATGTTGGTGCAACGTCTACCAGTGATGTAGCGATGGGCGGTTAAGCCAGATTAGTGCTGATGCTACCCGAACTAAGTACCGGTGGAGTGGCACAAGGACTAGATGGTGCTCCCTTCGGAAGTAGCGAAAATTCCTCTGGTTTACCGGGTCCAGCAATCGCGATATGTTTAATGTGACTTTTATGTAAGCTTGAAGAAGCTATATATGAAAACGAATTTTGCTTTGTGGTAGGTTTATTACGAACAGGAGCTTTTTTAGCAGTTGGGCAAGATAAAGATTTTTTTGAGTTATCTATTTCTTGTCTTAGATTGCTTATTTCCTGCTCCATCCCTGAGAATTTCTGCTGGAGGCTGAAACACCCCATACATGTTTTGTCTTCGTAAGCTACATTAGTTAAGATTACTGAACTTTTACCCCGTTTAGCGGGAGGTGAACAATTAGCAGAAAAACTATAGTTACAATTGTTTTCTGCTTGTCCATTAAATTGCTTAACAAGATCCCCTGCCAATATGGCCGAGTGGGTAGAGGCGCCGATAGACGGTCCCAAGCAGCTTGGTCGTGGACCAATTTTTTGTGACAATAAACATATGGAACTTGAGTTTTGCATGTTATAATTGCCACAAAATTAACAGAGAGACAGTTAGGATATTCAACAATAAGAATATGAAAATATAAGGACTCAGCCTTTGGTTTAAGTCCCTTCCGCGATTGAGAGCAGATGCAGGGAGCACACAGCCGGCGTGAGTTTCAGAAAGCAGCAAAGATCGAGGGTCCAAGTCGCAATTTACAAACTCAGAGGAATATAAAGACAATTCTTTAATAATTTTTCAGCACCGTGTCTTCTACACTGAGGTAGAGACTTGAAATTCGAAACCAATTTCAAACGACGCGCCAGATGCACGTGCTCATGATCACTTAAAGGAACTTCTCTAAAATGTGCATAACTCAATTAATGTGCAGATGATTGTTGCAGCAAAGCATATTCAAAATGGAATATTTGGGTGAGTTCTACTTGTGTCTGAAAGATATTTATCGTTTTTCAGCCGCAGAGGAAATGATCCCATATTTCTCTTACAGTTGGTGCGCACCACTGAAAAGCGCTTTTATAATTTAAGGCTTCGTTATAAATGTAAGATACAATGATCATATAAATATTGCAATGCCAATAAATTTAATAATATATCCACATATTGCTAAAAAATTATATATAAGCAGAAAGCAAAAAGAAAAAATGGAAAACTAGCATATGCTCAAATGACGCACTACTCACAGTTACTGGTGAATTTTGTACAACGTTTTGCTTAAAAAACACATGCAGAGGGAGTTATTGTTTCCAACAAATTTCAGGGTGGCTTATCAACTGCAACCCGTCTTGGCATAACACAGATAACGAAGGGAAGTAAACAGCAAATTGAATTTTCACAGAAAATCAATACATATCAGCAAGGGCCAGAGGTCACCGTAAAAAAAATAATCAGATTGAAGACGTTGGCTTCGAACTTCAGAGAGGAAAATTAAAAGATGGGTAGAGGAGTTAATACAAATAACAGTAATGAGTAAATCTAGGGGTGAAGATTGCCAGGGCAATTGGAGATTGACCACGTAGTCTAGTTGCTTGCATAGGTCAGATTTTTCCGTCTGTACATACGATGTTTCAAAGAAGCAAATGGGCCTGAATTGTTAGTGCCCGAAAAATGAACTCGGAAAGCTGTTTTGCGGTCAACAGTGTGACTGCTGTACAACCGATACTTAGTTATCGAAGACTGTGGTACTTTATTTTCTCGTTTAAACAGCCAGTTAGACAAAGCTCAGCACCCGGTTTGCCAATTGCCTTTGCGTTTGTCCAATATACATTTTGTCAGAAAATGCACGCGAATTCATAAAGACAATTTGGGGTGGCGTACAATGGCAAGGCATCCTTCGGTTGGTTGATCGGAAGGCTTCTAGTAGGACTGACAAAGATGAACTCAGCTTCATTGTATGCTCTTTCTATGGTTCAGCGTAACCGTCGCTTTAAATGTTGTCATCTTTTAAAGGTTGAAGATATCATAAAGGGCTTTTTTTGGAACTGACTGTTCTGCCACTTTTAAGAGTAAAGTGTATCTTTATTTTTGATGTAGTGTGTAGGAAATCCATAGCAAAGTAAGGCTGCTTTGATGCGGGAAATTTCTGCATCTCGTCTTCATTACATTAAACATTTCTCGCTCTTTGAAAAAGAGAATAAGCCAGATTTCCTTTCCATCGACTGGCACAAAGCTTGCTAAGTGGATCGATCCTGTGGTTTATCGAGTTGGCATTCGGTTGCCAGGCCTCGGTTACCTCATCACCGCTTGGGTTTCGGCTCGACCGACTAATTGTGCACTGTCAAACCTGAATTGATGATTTTTTTCGGGGCTATGCATGGTGGCATTCGATCATACAGTTTCTAGCTTTACGGCTAGAATGTGTTCATGCTTGTGTGATCTTAGTCGTTTGCCTTCATGCCACTGTTATTGATGGGAAAGTTTAGAATATTTACACGGAAAAGAACTCCTGACGTGTTTTCAGGCTGTAGCCGCTCCTTAGGCTGCATCAGCAAGCGCTGGATCGTGACCTCTGGCCTGTGACCAACGCCCACGTTGATGGGCTCAAGGTTCAGGTCTCCGCTCCGAACAGGATTGTCGTCAAGACGACATCCTTTTACATCTTCAGTTTTGGTGTTTATTTTAAAACCATGGTGAATCCACATGGGGGACTAAGCCAGCTGAAGGCTTTACCGGCTATGGGGATCCGTTTTGCGACCTCGTCGTTTATTCTTGTTTTGACTGATTGCGTTCTTCCCAGCTAAGCAAAAGTTTCCACATTTTTGAGATGAGGGCGGTTGAAATTTAATCGAAGATCATTGTATTATGCCTGAGCACCGTTTTGAAGTATTGATTGAAAGTCCAACCTGCGGCGAAGAGATCCATGCCCATTTTTCTGTCCCCTTCTGTCTTTGCATTAAGAGCGCAGCCATCAGAGAAAGGAAGTCAAGGACTTAATTCGTAGACACACGCGTTGGAGCCTGCATAAGCCGACTGCTGAGTAGGTTTCCGTCAGTTCTTTATGCCATGTGGATCTGAGGATGCTCTTCATGGTAGGCGTACACTAACATGGAAAATAACACGAGACTGAAGAGTATGGGGTCCAGTACGTAGCCCTGCTGCATTCCGTTGATCACTGCGAATGGTTTGGATAGCGTCTTGTTGTCAGTGACGCGCGCCATTATGCCATCATGGAGCTGATGTACCATATGAGTGAATAATTCGGGACAGCCAAATTTCCGCATGATCTTCCAAAGTCCTTCGTGATTCACCGTGCGAAGGCGTTCGTCAGATATACGAAGGTAGAGTAGAGGTGAGTCCCCATCTCTTGACACATCTCCTGCAGCCGTTATGCCGCATAGATCGTATCCATGGTGATGTGATGTCAGCGGAAACTGCCTTGGTTTGACGAAAAGAATCCTCGTTCCAGGTGGCTGTTGGGCAATAGCAGAAAATGTGGGTGAAGTTTTCCCAATGAATTTTTTCCAATTATTTCCAGCAGCGAGATTTCTCGATTGTTGTCGCAGAGTTGCTGGTAACCCTTCTTCATGTAGAGATAGATGATGTTGGCGTCCTTGAAATCGTGAGGAACTTTTCCTTGGTGCTACATTGTCTGGCAGATCGGTGTGATCTGGCTCATCAGTTGGGGTTCACCATGCTTGTTGGTCTCATAAGGGATCACGTCCGATCCAGGTTGTTTTTCGGTGATAAGTTGTTGTATGGCCCAGATGGTTTCCTTGAGAGAGGGTAAAAGAGGTATGGTAGCATTGCTCTCCAATTGAGGCAGTCGGTCGTTGGCGGCATTGGAGAGGGCGTAGGGCCAGTTAAAAGCACTATAAATTCTCGGCCCAGCACTTCAGGATATGCGTCTTCTTAGTGAGTACGGTAGTTCCATCAGCACGGAGAAGAGGAGCCGTTACTTTAATGGAGGGACCGTACACAGCCTTAATGGTGCCGAAGATGTTCCCTTATTCGTTGCGGTCAACGTACCTTTGGATCCCCTCGACCTTGGGAGTCATCCAGGTGTCATGCATTTACTGCAGCCGCTGCTGCACAAGACGGTGACATCGAAAGAAGGCTGTCTTGTTTACATCGGTAGGGCGGTAAACGTAGGCTTTGTGCAACCGGGTCTTCTCGGTGAGCAGTGTATGGATACCTGTGTCGTGCTCATCAAACCAATCCTAGTGCTAATGACATGCGCGGCCGAGGACATCCAGGGCGGTGGATTGGACCGTGTCCCCAAGTTGGCATCAGCAGTTCTCCACGGAGGCGTCCTCATCGGCGACTGGGAGGTTGGCTAGTCGGATGGCCGGCTCATTGCTCAAATGGATATTGTGAGCAGGCACATTCAACAAAACAGCAGTCAACTTGCCTGGTGGTCGCTTACCTTGGGCTCGCTGGCATGGTTACAGACGAAGTCTCATCATGGAAATGACGAGATGATCCGCCATATACCCGTTGGCACCGGAGATCGCCTTTTTCACCAGTAAGATCGCCTTTTTCACCAGTAAGTCTTGCAGGTATCGCCTCCAGACACAAACTTAGTCCAGTAGCGGCCAGTGACTAGATAGAATATGCAGTCAAGTTGCAGAAAAGTTATTAATCATGATCAGGCGATGTTCTGCGCAGTTCGCAGAAGGAAAAAAAAAACATTGTCATTTAAGCCGTCGAGACCGCATGGACCCAGCGCTCCTTTCAGTTTGAAATTGTCTGTGCCGACGCGTGCATTAATATTACCAAGGACAATTAATGTATCCGCCTTTTGGGACAGACGCCAGGAAGGCATGCCGACCATCGTCAAATTCGTTCTTTACCTCATCCGAGCTCATCATTAGAGGAGGGGCGTAGACGTTGATGATGGTGGCGAACATGTCTCCCTAAAGTGGCAGCCGGAGGCTCAACAGGCGATTACTGATGCCCGCAGCAGTCAGGGCAGATGTCCCAGGATGTCGATCCGGATGGCAAAGGTGATATCAGCGTCGCTCTGCCGTTGGGTATCCACTCCAGAAGATGGTGTAGCCAGTACCCACCTCCTCCAAATGACACTGCTCAGAGATTTTGGCCTCGCTGAGAGCAGCAATGTTCACATTGTACCACACCAGTTCTCGAGCCACCAGCGTCATTCTCCGTTCCATTTCACGTTCCAGTCGATCATTCCTCAAAATTTTCTAAAGGGAATAACCACTGCAGCCTGCTAGTGTGAGTGAACTCGCCCGAGCAGCCCGAAGGGTATGGTGCAGGGGGATCGGAATGTGGATATTGTTGTTTGTTTTAGTTTTACGATCTCTTATTTTGCGACCTGCGAGCCGAAACGGGCAGCAGAAGACGTGATACCCAGCATTTGGTAAGAGCACGTTTTCTAGCTATTTCCTTGGTGAGGAGGCAAGCTGTGCTATCCGTAAATAGGGCTGCTCAGACATCATAGACGGCTGCCGAACTCCGCTACGGGTCACGGTTTTGGTTGAGTGAGACAGCCACCCGAGTAAGTTTGAGCCACATACGGAATTGCAGTCGCGCCCCCCGTAGGAATTTTTGATATGACAGAGGGGGTAGGAATTTCGAAAGTCAGGCGAACTGAGTTTGGAGGCATAAACCTCATCCTTTCTGGCTCGTCGGTCGTGGCGATTGCCCAGGGTGTGGCCGATGGGCAACGCCCAGCTTCGTGGAGCCACATGTGACAGTTGTGTACACGGTAGAGGCGGTCAAAAGAGCATTCACCACATGCTATGGGACAAATGGCCGACCAAACGCTACCTGTGTAGTGCCTCCTATAACTAGAAGCCCACACAACCCATGGAGCACAAGATTTTACAGCCGAATAAATGCTGAAGCGCGAGGAATCATCACGACTAACGGGCAGCAATTGCTGACCGCGAAGGGATTTAGTGAGAATGAATAGTCTTATTTTGGGGTTTATCAAAGGTTGTGCATTCTATTTATTTTCCTCATCCGTTCCCCAACTGTGTTTCTTTTTCCGGTGAAAATTTTCAAGTTTGTTTCGCAAACAACGCTTAATCCGAAATCAACATCACCATATATTCGGAAAAGTGTCTGTCATTAACTCGTCTAGATAACATTTATCCACCCACATGTATTTACCTAGAAGATAACATTTATCCAAACAATACCTTTTTATCAAAACGTTTTTCGGTTTCTGTATAATTGCTTCCTATTGAAAAATTCGGATGAAACTTGGAGTGCTCGTGCTATTATCAAAAAATCCAAGGTATTACTTCATTTTAATGGTTTGGACTTGTAAATCTTGTTCAGTTCAGTTCAGTTTTATTAATGGAAATACAGGAGAAG